>SNQJ01S0067126.1:0-28190 GCA_010110895.2 Picea sitchensis | reverse complement strand
GCTTTGCTGTTCTTGGAGTCACGGGCACGGAGGGCCAAGAAACCGAAAGGTTTCTTGGAGCTAGGAAGTCGTCTAGGATCCTAGTTGGCAGGGAGGATTTCGTTGTTTCACTCTAGGAAAGCGGGAAAAGAATACTTGGAAGCGCCCAGGACTACATTACAACTGATGAGCTTATACAAACCAAGGAGGGGGTATTTTTCAGTGAATTTTTTTTATTGATATTTTGAGTATACTTATGTTTTAAGTTCTTAAATCTTAAAGTTAGCCTACTACTTATTTCATCATGTTATTAGATTTAGATTTATCATTGAGAAGATGTAGAAGAAATGTGTAAATAAAAATCAATGAAATAATGCTAAAACAAAGTTGTTAATGTGTAAGTATTTAAATAAATAGTTAATTGCTTAGCATCCTGTGGAAGGGTTCTACAGATCTGTAGCTGTTGTTGAACTCCCTCTAGGATAAATAACTTCCCCAACAATGTCTCTCAGATCGAGAGAGTTGATCATAGGCCTGAAAACCTGATTCTTCAATCCACGGTCCTAATAACCCACCTGTTCAAAACCACAGGCCTAACAACCTACTTTTTTTGTCTAGCTCCTAAGTCAAACAAGTAACCATAGTAGAAAAAAATTGGGTAAGGCAGGGTACGCGCTCAAAAAAAATATCAGTGCGCACAAGTTACAAAGGTTCAAAATGGCAAAGGTTTCAACAATGGCAGAAAATGGCTGCCTGCTTCCTACTCAGTGCGTGAGGGAATGGGGCAAAAGGATCCCAAAACAGATGAATTCTCCACATATATTTGCATGCATACTAGATGACACATGGCTCTTTAGGAGCTCATTCCTCTCCACTTGAAGTTCATTCCTCTCCCTAAAGGAACTTAAGATAAAATGGTTTATTTCCAAATCCTTAGTATTTTAGGAAAATACATTATAATATTCCCTTGGGTTAAGCCCTCAATCATAACACATTTTTCCTAGCCTTTCATCCCCCTTCCATTCCCCTTCTTAGTGGATCTTAGTACCCCATAAATATTTCTTTTTGGTTGGTCTACACATAGTGATGTAATTATATTAATGATGTGAGTATTTACATATACAAAATCAGGCTCCCTAGCCTTCAACATCTAGGCTCTCTGGCCTAATAAACACATAAGCCTCCCAGCTTATAAACAATTGTCTCACCAGCCTATAAACATCATTAAACATCATTACAATTCAATAGGGGATCGACCTTGGGGTATTACAATCCCCTCCCCTTATTTATTTACTGTCCTTAGTGCATTTTACTTACATAATATCAACAAGATTTCCAAAATATTCAAAACAATGTTGGTATTCTTCCTGCATAGCGTCTTCATGCTCCTAGGTTGCACCCTCAGGACCATACCAGGTCCATTGGACCTTTACAATACCTATGGCTCTATTCTGAAGCTGTTTGATTTTTTGGTCCAAAATGTGCACTGGATGCACTTGAAAATCTCTTTATTGCTCCACTTGAATCACATTTGAATAAATAACATGATTAGCATCATGTATATATTTCTTGAGAAATGATACATGGAATACATTATGCATAATCATCAATGCATGTAATGCAATCATATAAGCTACTGGTCCAATCCTTTATAGGATTTCAATTGACACACAATATATGGTTTCCAACTTGGAACAATTTCGCAAATTCAAGGAACTTTTGTTGGCCTTCACCTTCAAGAAAACATGATCACCCACTTTAAATGCCCTGTGAGTTCTTCCCTTGTCAGCATAGATTTTATTCCTGTCTTGGGAAGCCTTTAAGTTTTGTTTTATCTTCAACATTTTATGTTCCATTTTCCTGAGCAACTTTGGCCCAACCACTGCTCTATCAGTTGGGTTGTCCCAACTTATTGGTGTGTTCCACTTTTTGCCATAAAGTGCCTCAAATGGTCTCATCTTCAGTGATGCTTGGTACCCATTGTTGTAGGAAAATTCTACCAAGTGTAGATAATCTTCCCATTTAGATGGTTTGTCCATCACATACATCTTTAGTATATCCTCTATCACTTGGTTCACTCTTTGTGTTTTCCCATCGGTCTCAGGATGATAAGTTGTGTTGAAGTTCAGATTTGTTTTGAACCCTTTGAATAATCCCTTCCAGAACTTTGAGGTAAACTTTGGGTCTCTATCAAACATAATTGTCTTGGGTATGTCATGCAAGCGTGCTACTTCCTTCATATATATATATATATCTATCAACAACATTGGTTTCCTTGTGAGTAACCTTCATAGGAATGAAATGGCCAACTTTAGTAAGCTTGTCCACCAGCACCATGATAGCATCATGTTGCTTTCTCGTTCTCGAAAATTTGGTGATGAAATCCCCACTTCCCACTTCCACTAAGGAATGGGAAATTGCTACAACAACCCATCGGGGTTTCTATGCTCAACCTTGACTTTTTGACACTCCAAACATTTAACAATGTACTCAACAATTTCCCTCTTCATGTCTGGCCAATAGTATTGGATTTTGACTATTGCAATTATTTTCTGATATCCTGGGTGTCTAACATAATGTACATTATGCAGCAAAGCCAGAAAGAAGCCAATGGTGATTTCTTGCTGCAAACAAGCAAGCCTACTATCAGACTTCCAACTCTTTCTTTCTACTTATTATTCTTTAGTACGCTATATAATAAAGACAATGCCCAATTACAGGGAGGGAGCCTACTATAACCACTGAATGCTAGCTGTAAGCTAGTGGTTATTATCTCTTTCATAATTGTACTCCTCAATTCATGATAATTTGGTACATAAATTATGTTCCTGTATAGGAGAATTTCACCAATTCCCAATTTATAATCTTCAACCTTCTGTTGCATTTTACCTTGCTATAAATTTGTTACCAAATCCATGTACTACAAATCTACTTTTGCAGCCTCATAAATTCATATTTTAAGATAATTTTTATACATTATATTGGTTGTAGCATGCAACATGCACTCTCTTGCTGAGTGCATCAACCACTTTGTTCTCTTTTCCTTTAATGTGCTTGATATCAAAGTCATACTCACAAAGGAATTCTAACCATCTGATCTACCTTGCATTTAAAGTTTGATGATCAAACAAATATTTCAGACCATTATGGTCTATCCTTAGCTCATATATTTTTCCCATGAGGTAGCGCCTCCAATTCTTCAAGGCATTTACTATGGTTTCCAACTCCAAATCATGAGTGGCATAGATCCTTTCATGCTCTTTCAATTTTCTAGATTCAAAACATACTGCAAATCCATTTTGACTAAGGAATCCACCAAGTCCTTTGCATGCATCTGTGAAAACCATGAAATATTCATTCAGACATGAAATTATTAGAATTGGAGAACTGGTTAACAACTGCTTCAATTGCTAGAAGCTCTTTTCACATTCTGTTTTCCATTGAAACTTCACCCCCTTCCTTTGCAAGGAAGTAATCGGGTGAGAAATCCTTGAAAACCCTGCAATGAATCATCTGTAGTAGCTAGCTAGACCCATGAAGGATCTGAATTATGTCACATTCTTAGGTGTTTTCCACCCTTTTATGGCCTCACTATTTTTGGGTTCCACTACTATCCCTTCTTCGGATATGATATGCCCCAAATAGTGAATTTGGTTTTGATAAAATGAGCACTTGCTCAATTTGGCATACAATTGGTGCTCTCTTAACACTTGTAACACCATCCTTAAATGATGATCATGTTATTATTATGACTTGGAATATACAAGGATGTCATCCAAAACGACAATGCCAAGCTTGTCTAAATATTCCCAGAAAACACCATTCATTAAGCACATGAAAACAACTGGTGCATTTGATAACCCAAATGACACCACTGTGAACTCATAATGACCATACCTTGTCCTTGAGGAAGTCTTAATATTGTATTCATCTTTGATCCTTACTTGATTATATCCTAACCTAAGATCAATCTTTGAAAATATCCTTGCATCCTTTAACTGAACAAAGAGATCATCAATCCTTGGAAAAGGATACTTGTTCTTTATAGTTACCTTGTTCAATTTTCTGAAGTCAATACATAGTCTCAATATCATGTCTTTATTCTTCACAAATAATACCGGGGAACCCCAAGGTGACACACTTGGGCATATGTACCCTTTCTTCAGAAGTTCTTCATGATGCATTTGCAGTTCCTTCACCTATGGTGTACTCATTATGTAGGGAGTCTTGCATACTAGAGTTGCTCCAGGCATCAAACGTATAGAGAAATCAATATCTCTCTTTGGGGGAAGTCTTGGTATCTCCTTAAACACATCCTCAAAATATTTTAGGACTGCATGATCCTCCATATTTGGAACCTTATCCTTAGGTGCTTCCTCCATATGGTCTACAAATATTTGGCAGTCGTTCCTATAAAATTTATTCAGCTGCATTGTTGAGATCTATTAGACAGTAACTTCCCTAGGAATTCCTTGGACTATTCTTGGGTTCCCCTCCCCATTTAGGAAAGTGAATTCCTTGTTATGACAGTCTAAGACAACATGGTTTTGGTCTAACCAATCCATACCAATTAGATAATCATATGAACACAATAGCAAGATGTTCAAATCTGCCTTGGTACTTAACCCATTCATGACCACTGGACATGATTTAACCAACTCAACATTTTTTCTCTTGGCTCTTGTAGTAAGTTGTACCAACCAATATTTCCCATCATTTCTTCTTGGAAAATGCAATATTTCCACTACCTTAGGATCTATATAGCTATGTATAGATCTTGAATCTATTAAAATAGTAAATGCATGGTTATTGATCATACCTTCTACTTCAATCATATGTGATTGAAACTATGTTTTCTTGTTGTCGAGGGATGCATGGATCCTTGGAACACTTATGCCCATGTCTTCCATTGTTTCACCTTGATGTACATTGTGTACAACTCTCACTTTGTCACTTTTGTGAGTAAAATCCCTATAATTATGGTGTCCTTTACAACCCCAACATTGAATGGGTGTCTTCGTTGGAATTTTCACATGTACCTTAGCCATTATGTTCTCTCTAAAATATGGTTGTCCTTGAGGATTGTTTCTGAAAAATGGTGGCTTGTTCCACTTCTGCCTCTATTCTCTCTTAAAATTCTTCTTGTTTTCCCAAGGTCTTTGGAAAGCAGGCTTTCCTTTAGGTTGATCATATAAGAACTTGGCCCTTTTTATGGTTTCCTCCAAAATCTTAGGATCATCATATTGAATCTTGTCATTGATGAAAGATTGCAGCCCACTCAAGTATCTCTGAATCTTTACTATGTCATCCTTGATGAAGGAGACATACTTCAACAGTTCTAAAAATATCCTTTCATACTCATCAATACTCATGCTTTCCAGTTTGAATTCAAAGAACTCTTTCATAGTTTTGTCATATTACCTCTTGGTTAGGCATTTCTTTTCAAAATGCTTCTTGAATTTCTTCCAAGTCACATTTTTCTCTCTGATGTGTTGCACTTGTACAAGATGATCCCACCACATTGATGCCTTTCCTTTCAATTGATGGATATCAATTCTTACTTTTGCATGAGAAGAATAGTTATGCAATTGGAAGTATTTCCTCATGCCTAGTATCCATGTCTCGGCATCTTCATCCTTCTTGTGTTCACCATCAAAAATAGGAGGTTTGATCTTGTTCATTTCTCCTTTAAATTCATCCACCCCATACCTCCTATGCTTCCTGAAAGGGGATGGACTTGAGATGTTGTGTGATCTACTGTTGGAATTTCTTTGGGAGTGATGGTGATGTCTTATATCACTCCTTGATCTTCCTTTCCCTCAGAGGTCCCGTGGCTTCCTAATTTCCTGGAGTCACTCTCCTTATCCATATATTTTTCAATTATGTACATGTTTTTCATTAACTTCATATTCACGTCTTCATGTTGTTCCTTCGCTTTCATAATCCTTTCATTATTAGCCTTGTGGATCTGGAAATATTTCTCTAATTTTTGTAGGGTCTCATCCAGATTTATGTCTTCCTCCTTTCATCCTCCATGTCCATTTTAGTTGGTTCCTTCCATACCCAACTGGATATTCATCCCTCTGATTTCATATTCTTAGATGTAGACTATCTATGTATCATTCATCTCTCTTCACTTTTTGATAACTCTTCTCTATTCTGGAAGCTGTTAATTCTGAAAAAATGTGCAGCCAACAGAACTTTGTTAGGCTAACTATTCTCACTAATTTCATGAAAACATGAACCATTATGATTCATTAATATATATCAGATTTTGTTTCCGCTTATTTCTTGAGAAATTGACTGTTCAGATGCAATTTCTAGGTGAAAAGTTATCTTCTACTATTCAAGACCTATCCAATGCATGTTTCCATTCTCAATTATGAGTTTTGAGAAGGAAGTTATGGATTCTTGAACAATTTGTCTTTTCATTGATGCAATCCCTTTACATAGATTTTTCCAACTCAGAGTCGAATTGGCTCTTGGATCCATGCTAGATCTCTTCTTCGGGTTTATAGGCCTTCCTTACTTCGTTAGGTGTGGGTCTGTACAAAATAAAAAAATAACCCACAGGCTCATTCTCTAAGCCCTTCTTTGTTCTTAAAACAAAATTTCAGGTGCTAGCCCCTTTTTCTTTGGCCCCCAAATTCATGCGACCACGAACTGTGACCAAGCGCTAGGATGATAAGAAATTATCCATAATTTCATCACTTTAGAGCTTCTAGCTTCGAAGAATTTCACACCTTCTTCTCTCATTTATTTCAAACACAGAACTCTCGAACCTTTTAATTTATGGGGCCCACATAATACTATTTTAATCATATAAGATGATGACACATAGCCCCCACTTGTTTGAATAGTAATTGGTCCAACAAGGTTGACAAAAATACCATTCTAACTAACATGTGGCATGTCTAGGGGAGGTCCACATCACCTCTGGGGATGTCATCATGCCACATCATACCCCGTGCTTCAACACTTCATAGCTTCGACACTTTGGGTTTCAGAGGTTTTCGCAACTCCAAAATTTCAAATTCCCAGGAGCACCCAATTGGCGAACTCATGAAGGATGGTGGATCAATGGTCCATGACTTCCCAGCATCCAATGACATATATTTACTATGGAACTCTGTCTTTGGGGACTTTCAAAGAACTTCTTCACAGATCTCCTGGAGTGTCGAATTACTAGAGATCCTCTCCTTCCTCCATGTGTCATCTCCTGATCAACGGTCGATATTGACTCTAACCTATGGGAGCCCTTGATTCAATAAACCCAAAACACAATTCCTCTGGAGTACCAAGTATCTGGAATATGGGATCTAATGTCATGTGTCCTATCCCTATCAATGGTGAGGATTTACTCCACTCTTCAGATCTTCAGGAGTATTCATACTTAAAAAATATTGACCTATTTCCTCCAGAGTTTCAGGTCTCTGGATTTCTAGATCTGGTGCCACACGATAGAACAATAGAAGCAGACACGTGGCCCAATTCAAGGGGTGACACATGTCAAATTCTAACTGGAAATATTAGTGTTTTAAAATCACAAAACACATTGACACGTGTAATGCATATTGTGTACCCACATCACCCCAGGTGACGTGATCATGCCACTTCATATCCGACGCTTGGGGACTTCGACGAAACTCTACTCTGTGCAATCTCCAATGGATTTCCTCGAATGTCAAACCACTTGGGGAAATTGGACGATATACCTTCTCCCAAATGATCTTTGCCTGAGAATCACTATGGGGCTTTAGAGGATTTCACTGTTGAACACCCCACAACCGGACTATTGAATTATGAACATTGATTAATCTACAGACACGTGTCCCTAGAAATGGATAATCCAGATTGGTTTTTCACTTTCGGACTTTGGGGCTCTGGTGCTTCAGATGTCCGGACTTCGACGATTTTATATGCTATAGTTTTAAAACAATTAGAGGGGTGAAGTATGAAAGAATTATGTTCTTAACCTCCATGCACCTTCTCTAGATCCGACGATTGTGGGGGGTCTATCTTCTTCAGAACAGATCGTACAGACCAAGTTTAAACTTTGTGGCCCAATACCACAGTTGTCATGGTCTCCTTTATCTGATAAATTTCTCAAACCACTATACCTCCTGATCTTTCCAACATCACCCAAGAGCTCTCTCAGCATCACTCTGGCACTCTTTACATCAATTCGTTGTGTAATTTTGACTCCAAATTCCAAATTCATTGCCTATCCAGATTAAATTTTTAAACCATGGGCTCTAATACAAATTTGTAATGTCCCATGACTTCCCATGCCAAGGACAAACCACTACTTCAAACCAAAATTCTATGTTCAAATCCTGATACCAATTTGTAAGACCCCCAACTGTCTACTAGGCAATGCCACTTAAAAATAAATACAAAACACAAATTCTCACTATGTTCTGATAATCAAACTGTCCATACCCAAGAATATACGTATTGGGATATGGAAGACAGATCTATTTGCAGAACATCATACATATAAAATTAAAAAACTAATATGCATTCTACTAATACAGCAATTAAATGTGTAAATCAGAGCAAAACATACATGCAACAACACATGCCATTCCTATAAATATTAAAGACATGTACAGGATACACAACATACAAATTAACATAGAAATGGTACTTATATTTTTATGAGAAGACCACCAACTGTGTACAGACCTTCCATGAACATCCCAGCCTTAGACCACACTACCCCAATCTATCAGTAGTGGGTCACCCTTGAGATGGGACTAAACTCCACCCAAGGTAAAGGAAATCCTAGGCTAGGTTGAGATTACAGAAAGACACATAATGCAACATGAAGGATTCCCTCCAAGGATCCTACTTATGCTCACCACTCACAGACTCTCATTCCCCACATTCCTGTCCCACCCTAGAAATATACACCTTCATTGTTGCACAGTTCATCGACTGCTCCACTTCCCTTCCAGCCCTTCATTAACAGGTCAGATTAGGAACTCTCATAGCTCTGTAGCTATTGTTGGACTCCCTCTAGGAGAAATCGCTTCCTCAATAATATCTCTCACCTAGAGAGAGTTTCTTATAGGCCTGACAACCTGCTTCTTCAATCCATGAGACTGACACCCCGCCTCTTCAAAAACACAGGTCTGACAACCTTCTTCTTATATCCATCTCCTAAGTCAAATGGGTAACCACAGTAGAAAAAATCAGGTAAGGCAGGGTACAGTCTCAGCAAAAATATCAGTGTGCGCAAGCTGCAGAGGTCCACGATGGCAGAGGGTTCAACAATGGCGGAAAATGGATGACTGCTTCCTGCTTAGTGCATGAGGGAATGGGGCAAAATGATCCAAAAATAGATGAATTCCACACATATATTTGCATGCATCCTGGATGACACATGGCTCTGCAGGAGCTCATTCCTCTCCACTTGAAGTTCGTTCCTCTCCCTAAAGGAACTTAGGATAACAAGGTTTATTTCCCAAGCCTTAGTATTTTAGGAAAATACATTATAATATTCCCTTGGGTGAAGCCCTCAAGCTTAGCCCCATTTTCCTAGCCTCTCATCCCCCTTCCTGTTCCCTTCCTAGTGGATCTTATTCCCCCATAAATCTTGTTCATGGTTGGTCTACAAGAATCGATGTAATTTTATTAATGATGTGAGTATTTATGTATACAAAATTAGGCTCCCTGGCCTTCAACATCTAGGCTCTCCGACCTAATAAACACATAATCCTCCTAGCTTATAAAGACTTGGCTCACTAGCCTATAAACACCATTAAACATCTATACAATTCAGCAAGGGGTCGGCCTTGGGGTATTACATACACCAAAATGTCACACTTAGGTGTCACATCTATTACATGCCTTAAGTGTTGTAAAGTGTTGTATGCACCTTACTAAGTGTTGCATTCACTTTATCAAGTGTCGTATGCACCTTACTAAGTGTCACATGAAATTTATTGAGTGTCGCAACCATGACACCATGAAAGAACATTTTTCACAATCCCTAGTCAGTGTTGAGGATAAATTTATCATATTAAGGTCAAAATACTATGTCCACATGTATTATTCATTTTTATTGAAAAAAGGAAATTAATTTAGTGCGAGAATCCACCTCAAATTTAGTTTACTAATCTCAAAGAGAAGTTGAGAATCTCATGGATGGTTGAGATATTTTCTCAAACCAATATCCTAATTTCATGGATCTTGAGAGATATTTCCTCCTTAAAATCCTTGAGAGATATTTTCTTCCTAAAATCCTTGAGATATATTTTCTCCCTAAAAATCTTGGAGATCCCAATTTTGTGGATCTAGTGAGTGATCTTCTCCATGGTGGTTAAGCCTCCAAATATTATATAATGAGGGAATTCCAAAGTGAAAAGGGGAGAGGAGAAAGTGTGTATATGATACTTATGATCTTAATAGAAACATCTTTATAGTGCATTCAAGGATTGGATAGGAAGCCAACAAGGTTGTAAGTTCCCATGTTTTCATTAATATAACTTGGCCTATTTCCTTCATATTGTTGTTTACACATGTATGCCTATATAGATAGATTTGTTCTTTCCTAATTATATATTATATAAGTAGAAGGTATTATTCTGTACCTTACAGACTCTCTTAAACTTGATCACATCTTGGACAACAAGAACAAAGACTGAATAATAGCGAGGACAACCGTTGAAAAAGCAGTAAGTAACACTTCTTTCTTCTATTTTCTCTATCCATAGACATTAATAATATATTTAAAGGATTGTTAGTGTCCATTTGTTTTTTTTCTATCTTGTTCAATATGGGTCTATATATCCAAGGGAAAATTTAATTGTCCATAGGGGAATATTCTATAACACAGGTATATGATTCATTTTTGGGATATTTCATATTAGTATTTTCAAGCCAGCTTTGTTATGATCGATTTTTCCACATTCCATGCATCTTTCTTTGATGGCCTTCCATATCCCTCTCCATACTTCATTTCCCTTTTTCTTTATCACTCCAGACCTAAAAATACTCATTTTTATAAATGTATGTGACCTACTAGTTACATAGATCGTGTATATATACGGGTTTCTCCATTACATCATGCGTACATCAGATTTGGTACTCAAAGACTAAACAATGCATCGGGTTCCCATGCCATGTCATGAGATATATGATCCTTGACCTTCCATATACTGGAAACGCTCTGACTTGACCCTTCAATTCCATTTAGAGGCTATAAATTGAGCCATATACAAGCCTTGAATAAATTCAACACATTATAGAGAGGAAATACACTCTGCATAAATTTCACTTCAATTGAGTCTGCATCCATTTTTCCTTGAAATTCTAAACTACTCGTGTTCATCCCCCAAGATCTTCCTATCTTGTGATGGATAACCTCATTGGATCCTACATGTGAGTTTTCCTTTGCAGAGGATTGAAGTGGTGGAGGCCCAACTGGAGGGACTTAGTTTCTCAATTTCGTTATGTGTCATTACAGAAGTTTGTCACCTATGTACTTATGTTGATTACATTAATAGAAATACTCTTTTCTCATCCAATTGATATATTGAAAATATTTGTATTTATTTCCATGGGAATATTTGTTATGTATGTTAATGGATCATTATATGCTAAAATTTTATATCATTATCACATGATTTTGTATCTTGGTTGTTGAGAACAAGTTGCAGGTATAAAGATTTGGGTTTCATGCTCAGCGATGGTCTTCTTCGGACATCCAGACAAGGTAGGATTCTAGCCTTCTATTGTTAGCATTTCATTTATATAGTATACTTGAGATTAAAGTTCATTTCCAGGTGTCGTTCTATATGTTGTGGTTTTCCCCTAGCCATAGAGAGATTTTCCTCGTAACAGAATTAGTGACTCCATTAGGGAAATCTCCTTTTTGGGGTATTGGGTGTTTTTATCCTTTATTTTGTCTCTATTTTCCTACATTTCTCTATCATATGTTTCTTGAAAAACTATATTTCTCCTTATATCTGAGCTTCTTTTCCCAACCCTTGTCTTGGAAATGTATTCCTTGACATATGCAGGCTTTCCCTTGACAGGGCATGTACATACGTGAGCTATCTTCCTTTATGGTGCATACATACATGATTTTTTCTATGAGCGGTCAGGTACACTCTATATTTAGTATTTTTTACTGAGTTTGGTGTTTTTTGGGTGATAGTTTCTAGTTGTTGAGACTTCTTAGGTCCATTTTCTAACTGTTAAGTGCCTACAGAGTCATAGGAAGCTGCTTTATTGGTGAATATTTTGGGAGAACTCCTTTCTTGACATTGTTATCATTTTTTTGTCCTTGCACTCTAGTCTGGGTAGTTACTTATTGGTATACGAATTGGCTTGTCTCATTTTTATTACAGTATGATCTTCCTGTGAGGTTGTTATTTGGTCCTTGCATTTTATTTTCATTATATCGAAAATACCAAAAAACAAAAAAAAAAACTTTCTTGCATTTTACTTATGGAATTTTCACTTTTGGATACTTTACATTAGTTTTCGAATATTGGGAAATATTGTACTTCATTGAAATTGTAGATATTGCATCTTAGAAAAAACATTTAGAAGCATACCATCTCATTGAAAATCAAGACTAGTACTTAGAAATGTTTTTGCATTGCTTATTTTATATATGGTGAGTCATAATACCATCAGTTTCACTATCGCACCTCTTGAGTAAGCAGAATCCATTAAAATTAATGATGAATAATTAAAATTGATTAGAAACAATTTTATTTTTCAGGGTACAAAAACAAGTATAGGACCTAAGGCTTTGGAATAAGATTTTGTGAGTAAACGTCTGCAAGGCTATAAAAATGAACGTATGTTTCTGACCAGGAAGTGGTGAAACCCCTTGTATAATTAGTTTCCTTAGGAGGCTCCTCTCACACTAGAGTTAAGAACGAGGTTGTGTGAAGTTGGTTGAAAATATATCCCTCTAATACCTTCCTAGCGTCAGAGATATTTCTGGGGTTCTATTCATATTTGGGGGTCTTTCTAGTACCTTCACCTCCATGAGAGGCATGCTTTGAAGATTTCGGGATTTTCTACCCTTCCCATATGGTGGATCGAACTTGTGACTACTTTCCTAAGAATTTTTTATATCATGGTGACTCTAGTTGACTAACCTAGGTAGCTGCATAGGTTGCTTGCAAGGGTTGTTCTGCAGGTACACTGAGTCAAATAAGGATCAGACAACACACAAAATTTATGGAGTATTTCCTCTCTAGAGGGATCTGAATGATTGCATTATGAATCCTACAAGGGTCCTTATAACTAATTATCATATCTCCACTATATTTTTGTGGAGACGCAGGCCCCTCTTGGGAGAGGAATACCCACTTTAGTTCGAGAGGTCCCTTTCATCCATCATATCATGTTTATGTGCATTGGATTTTTCTTTATTTAAGCATTTTCTCTCTGATTATTAGTTGGACTTAGGATTTCGTATTGTATCTCATGTTTTGGGTCATCATGGAGAAATACCATACTCCTTGCTGGTCTCTTCATCTTTTGAATCTACCACCATGTCTTGATCCTTTACCGAAGCTACCTCCTAAAATGCATAGAGTTAATAAGCATGGTACATATATCTCCACCTCCTAAGCTCATGATCGTCCTACCATGAGTACTGAGCTAGATATGAATTTCTCAGGAAGCCCTTCAACTCCCATATCCTCTATGATTAGTGGGGTCCCCTAAACTCCCTTGTCATCGGTGGTTTGTATGTTGGAGGATCCCTCATATAATGCTACCCAACCCATGAGATTTACTCATCCCATGGGAACGAATCCTTTTGTATTCCCATACGGTATGTTGAATTACAATACTCATTCAATACCTTCAACCTCTAATCCTTTCTCATTTGGTATGCCTGACATGGAATCGCACTTATCATACTTTGTTTCAACGACCAGTATGAATCCTAGTTTTGGGTCTGGGGGAACAATGCCTCCGTATGTTCCTTTATCATTTGGTGGTGGTCATATTCCCCAAGAGAATCCTATCATAGGAGGTTGTAATCCTCTTTCCTCCAGGACTAATCCTAGCTTCAATTCTCTAGGATGGAGTACTCAAATGGGTGGACATTTTACTTCCTATATTTTGTCTACCATTCACTCTTCCTCCACACCGATTCTTACAATCACTTTTATTATGGAAAGATCTCCTCTATCCTCTGGTGTTTCATCTGGAGGGATTCAATGTTATGGTATGGGAAATCCCCAGCATGAAGTTCCTTCACTTGGGGGAAACATTTATAATACTTATAATCCCACTTTCTCTTAGAAAGTGACTTCTACGTGTATGGTTCCCTTAAAAAATTTCATGAATTAGTTGGGAGGAGGATACTACCCTACCGGATAGGGCCATGGTATATACTATAACCTTGGTTGGTCTTTAATCTCTCAAACCCAATATTTCCCAAGAACATGGGCTCAGATGCTGCAACCCCGACTCCCTTTTCTTGCCACGCTAAATCTTCCAGACTTGTCAAAATGAATGAACCTATGTGTCATGATCTGTCATGGCCCCCCATCCCCACCAAGATTCCTTATGACATTCCAAATTTTGAAGGAAATAATGGTGAAGAATTGGGTGATCATGTGACTACCTTTCACCTTTGCTGCTCATATAGATCCCTTAATGACAATTCTATTCATTTGAGGCTATTTCAATGCACCCTCACGGGGGTTTCCATGTAGTACATCGAGATACCTAGGGGAACCTATAGAAATTTTGGTCAGATGGTTTTGGTTTTTCTCAATCACTTCCAATTTTTGGTTCGTTATGATGTCAACCTAGAACTATTATCAACTCTTCGATCATATCCAAGAGTGGCATAGAAGGAAGAGGTTTATGAAATCCTACATTCCTCCAGAATTTATGTTGGAATGGTTCCTTAAGTCTTTGTTTCCTTATATTTTGAAGGATGTTTCTACATTCGTAGTGACATTTGAGGAAGAATCCATATTCAAATCCAAACAGTTAGACCTTATATATACTCAATCTATGATTCTTTACAAAATTCTTCATGACGCACCGCGGTAAAATTACGACCCTAGGCAAAATCCCATACCTCATTCTGATGAAATTGTAGGCTCCATAAATTCTAATACTATAGACCTGGTGACGAACTCATTAAAATATTTGTCTCTTAACTAATATGTAGCAGAAAAATATTCAACTTCGTCCTCCACCACCCAATTGGAGGATGTGCATTCTGTACAGTTGTCATCAAACCTAAATGGTAACCAACAACCCAGAGGGAACAAAAGGAAAGGACGTGGTAATAATCTTAAGGGTGGGAAGAACAATAATAACAAAGACAAGGATGACAACAATAATAATAAATGAAATAATAATGCTGGTGAAGGAAAGAAAGAAAACAGGAAGCTGAAGTTTCCTTATAAAATTTGTAAATATGATCAACTTACCCACTTGTGCCCAAAAATTGAGGAGGCCTTGAGGCTCATAATGTAGCCACATGTCGTGCTAACTAGCTCATTTACACATAACCAAAATATGGCCTTGAGGACCCATAACACCATAAATGGGCTGAGCGATATTCAAAACCCTTCGCCACATGATGGTGATCATATTTTCCTTAAGGTTAAGTCTTAGATTTATGGATCCACTTGATCTCATGATTATCGTTCTTCACAGAATGTTTTAGGTCTAGAGCCAATTCCTCCCCCGCAAACACCTTTGCATATTGATAAGTTGAAACCCCTGCCTGGTATTCTAAAAGGAGTACTTAAGCTCTCTACCCACAATCCTAATACCAGAGCTGCCCAAAATTACTCAATTTTCGAGGATAAACCCCATACATGATGTTGTCTT
Source organism: Picea sitchensis (assembly GCA_010110895.2). NCBI lineage: Eukaryota > Viridiplantae > Streptophyta > Pinopsida > Pinales > Pinaceae > Picea > Picea sitchensis. The sequence goes on along the minus strand of SNQJ01S0067126.1, from coordinate 12,374 downwards.
TGGAGGTTCTCCAGACATGTCCTTCATAGAGGAATGCCTTGCTATCTGCATTAAGATCTCTAGACCTATGTGGCTCAAAGGTTATCAAGTTTGATGTCACAGATGTTAATACTCGCTTACCTTACCATGTGGCCTTTGAAATCCATGTGCGATACATGAAAGTTACCATCAAACATATTGTAGATGATGAAGATTCTTCGACATCCATGATGTCTCTATCATGTTGGAAAGCCATTGGATCTCCACCCCTGTCCATGAACATGTTGACTACATTCGATGGGCATTCTTTTAGACCCCATAGTATCCTTCTCTCTTTCTCGGTCTAGTTAGGAAGAAATATTGTTGAGGTTAAGATCTAGGTGGTTGATGCGCCTCTTGACTACAATCTACTACTAGGGAATAATTGGACTTATGCTATGATCGTCATTGTGTTGTCAGTTTTCCGTGTTCTATGCTTTCCTCACAAAGGAAATATTGTGATGATCAACCAATTGTCCTTTGAAAATCTTGTTCCTTCTACATCGGTGGGTCCTATGGTCCTCGTTATTGATAATTCTCAGCATGCAACTGAGAATGTTGGTGTTTGAATGTATTCCTCCTTGATGGGTACGTTTTATTTCGCGGTGCCAATTTCATATATTAGTTCCATCTCCGGTGAGTCTTCATCATCGATGAGGTCCATTCCTTTCCATACTTCATATTTCAATGACCATTGGACCATACCCTCCTCGACTATGTCATACGAAGGTCATTCTCACATCGGGATGGAGATGCCATTGTATGCAGTAGAAGTTGTGTATCAAGCTATTCAAGAAGATACTGTCGACCCAGATCCTTCCTCCTCAAAGATAGACGAGGTGGATCCTGTCTTAGAGCCCACATGGGTCATCCAATCATCTTGTTCACATGATTTCCTTGACAATAATTTATCCTTGTATGAATCTATCTTAGAGGTTATGTATGGTCCTGATAGGCCTTGGAATGATATGCATCATCGATCCTATTTTCTCCCAGATCTTGTTAGGATTGAACATGATCATTTTTGATCCACCATGAGTGAGATGGTTGGTCACATCATGGTTTTGTTAGATACACATGGTGTTTATGCTGAAGGAAACATGGTGAACATTTATCCTACCAGCACGATCGAAATCTCTCGAACCCCTGGTAAAATTGAAAATGTAGATATCAGTGTGTATTGTTCACTTGAGGAAATTCATATCTACATCGATATATTCAAGGAATTCCAAGATGTATTTTATTGGTCATATGAAGAGATGTTAGGGATCGACCCTAGCATTTTTTATCATGAAATTAAAAATTATCCAAATTCTAAACCTGTTCGGAAACGTCTTAGAGTTGTTAATCCTAGGAATTCCCCCACTATTAAGGCAGAGGTGGAGAAACTACTCAATGTTGACTTCATCTACCCAATTCCCTTGATCAAATGGGTGTCCAACCGCATTCATGTAGATAAAAAACAAGGAATCGTTTTCATATGTATGGATTTTAGGGACCTGAACAAAGCCTTCCCTAAAGATAACTTCCATGCTCCTTTTATTGACCATATTATAGACGAGTGTGCCAGAAGTGAAGTCTTTTCCTTTATGAATGGATTTTTAGATTATAATCAAATTCATATCAAACCCGAGGATCAAAACAAGATGCCATTTATTTTTCCCTGGGGTACCTTTTCATACCGAAAAATTATTTTCACTCTTAAAAACTTCTGAGCCACCTTGCAATATTCCATGAAATTTTTGTTTCATGATCTTAAGCATATTGTCGAAGCTTACCTATATGATCTCACTGCTCACTCTCAAAAGAGGGTAGATCACTCGAATCACCTTCGACTAGTATGTGAGAGATGTTGTTATTATCGGATTTGTTTGAACACTCACAAGTGCATATTTTGTATTAGGTTTGATCATCTTTTAGGGTTCATAGTTTCTGAGCATTGTGTTAACACTACAAGTCAACTCTGCATTGCATCAAAGGTAAGCCCAGTACCAATCACTTTGTATGTCACAATGAATAAACTAAAGGGGGTCAAATGGGCATAGACTCAAGAAAATATTACTTTAACTCATAAATTCGGACCAAGCAATGCATGAGCAAGTGAAGTCTTGATTTAAATTCAGTCAGTAAGTTGTATTAAAGGGTGAGTAGGGGGAAGAAATAGTGACGAAATGTAGAGGTCTTCTATGGGCATCGGGTCTTCCAACAGCCTAAGGAGAAAAATCTTCGAATACTAGATCCTCTTGAACTCAAAACTTAAAGAAACTCAAAACGACATAACAATATTGCGATCAAACATACATTAAAATACAGTCAAAACAACTCGGATGGATCACCCATGCCCGGGTATTCAATATTAGAAGAAAAAGAGATGATAAGAAAGTTGTCTGTCATTATCAGGAAGTCTCAAATGGAAACACATAACCAGAGAACTAGAGGCTTCATTAAAACTTTACAATTCAAAATCTTAGCTCAACCATCGACCATAACAAAATATAGAAACCGAGTATTTATACTTAGAAAAATTCACCACCATGAGATATGTGACCTGGCTATTACATTAAAAAATTTGCATCTGCATCTTCTTCTATCAGTTTGCACTTGCATTCTTCTGTCAGGCACGATCTCATATCAGTATGGGTTTTGCAGGAGAATTCGTTGACAGGGGAACTTTCAGTTGATAGTCTACCTACATGGATGTCTTTTCATGCTTTCTATTTATGGGGTGAGAATAGGTTTCAAAAACATCCCCCATTTCCATTAACTACTTTCATTGGGATCGCGATGAAGCCTCACATCCATGAATGTTCCCAACGATCCTCACGATTTCTTCCAATCGATCACGGTGCCTCGAAACCATGCAGATCCTTTCCTGAGACCATCGTGGGCACTTTCAGCCTTTGGCACAGGATGCTCCATTGTTCCATGCGACATCGAGCCACGACTTGGGGCTCCCTTGTGAACTTTCAAGACTTTGAATTTCGGGAATCTTCACTCCACTTGATTCCAAATATCCCAAAACTTGAACTTGTGAAAAGCCCCATCTATATCGATGGTCGTACCTACTTTGAATTTGATGGCCATGATCATCCCCCTGAAAAACCTTAGTCACCAGCCACCCAATAGGTGCATGCCCTTATTTGTATCCCCACTTTCCATATGATTGTGGGCTATGACCACTAGCCCAATTCCTAAGCGCTTCGCGACTTCGTGTCGTGATCCATACTCAAACCTTTGAGTCACGAAATAATGATCTCTCGAATCAGGTGCCACGCATCCCTTTACATCGGACAACCCAGATGGATATAAGAATTTTGGGACCTCGAGCCATCGAAATTTTGGGATTCAGGCTATCGAGACCTCTCTCACTCCATGTTTCTCGAACTAACTTCCTCTGCGTTCGGATCTGGTGCCACATGTCTTGCTAGATCGAAAATATCTTGTTGATTTTGGATCTCAGGGGTTCGGATCTCTCAAAAATACTTCAACCATGCTTCGAACTCTAGATTCTTGCAATTATTATTTGTTGTTAATATCTGAACTTTGAACTTCCCCACCAAATTGAACTTGATAGATCGCTTGATTCGGGCCTCTAACAGACCACTCTATGTGTTGCACTTGTTCTTATGCCTGCAGCCTCTGTAAATGAATACTTGGATGACTGACTGAGGGCATAGGAAGGAAAAATGATTAGTGATAGAGATGGAGAGACAGAATTGATCAACCTATGAGAAAACATAAAGGCTTAGGGACGACACCTCTTAGGCAGGCAAAGGAAGAAAACTACAAGTCAAAAGGAAGAAACCTTATGGTTGGATCTGTAACAGGGGGAGATACAGGAAAAACTACAGACTTAAGCAAGAACCCCAAATTCACAAGACTCTGAAAATTTTATGTGATAACATTTTGGCTCCACAAGGGATGGCATGCTCCCTGCAAGCTGCCAATAACAAGTAGTTCCAGTGCCTTAGCTTTGGGCTATAGAGTCTCCTATTAAAAACAAAATAAACATAAGACTGGAACATTATTTACAATGGTGGGATGCCAACTACGGATTTAAACAAAAAAAAAAATCAGGAAGTGTTGTTGGCCCTTGACCAAGTTTTGGAAGTTTCTTGGTCATGTTGACCTATTTTGGGACTTTGAAAGCTTGTCGAAGGAGGATCACAAGATGAAGAAGAGATCACGGGATCTCAGCCCCCCTTTGGGCCCCATTTTGGGTTTTTGGGATAATGTAACGAAAAATGGATGTCGTCCTGTGGGTTTACCCACGCTAAGGCCCACTTTTGTAATATATAAATAAGTAGCTAGGCAATGTAAGAAGGGTCGATGAGCTAAGTGCTAGAGTACTGAATGAGTTAAGTGCTAGATCCAAGTGATGTGAATGTGTGATAAGTGAAAGTAGGGTTTTGGATTCTTTGTGCATCATTGTAAGAGGCTTTGCAGGGCCGAGTGCAAGTGGTTGTGATAGATTGTGAAAGGCTCAGTGTTGTAATGCGAGGAAGAAGGATATAGCGGGCTGCACAGATCTTTTTTCCTGTGTGGAGTAAGTATTGTTGAGGCTCGGTGTTGTAACTGATTGACTGAAATAATAGAGAAGAAGAGATGGTGGATGTAGCCCCAGGGTGGGGGTGAACCACGTAAACTCCATGTCATCTTGCTTTGTGCCTTATCTTTGTATGTTCATATGTTATATGATGAGTGCTTGATAGATAGATCTAATGATGTTTAGTTCTAATGATGCATATATTGTTAGATATGATCTATATGTATGTGCTAAGTGCTTGATCTGTTAGATCTGGATAATATGTTGATGCTAAGTGATTAAATATGGTAATATCTCTGTGAAGGATGCGAAGCTCTATTTTACCAGCGAGGTAGATAATTATTGCATGTTAAAGAACTAAAGGTTCTAAACACTTTATTAAGTAGTATAATCATAGATCTGTGTCCTAGATAAGGTTGCAGACACTTGAGTCCTACAACCACCCCTGACTCTACCTCGGGTGAGACTTCATATTCTTCGTAGGTGTTGCTGAAAAGGCTGGTAGTTAGGGTTTTGTTGGTGTGCTCTTGTAGTGTTGAACCCTGGGTCTGCCCCTGTGCTAACAAATGGTTCTTTTGCCGGGACCTGAAACTGTGATTGTTGGGAACTAAGAAAGAGGAAGCTCTGTGCAAAGATTCATTCTGAAACTGTGAAATCTCTGTGCGTAGATATGTGCCCTAGTGCACAATATTCTACTTGATCTGTAAAGATTTGTGCTAAAGAAAGAAGGTAAGATATGTAGAAAAGAAGCAGGATTTGAAAGCTTTGTGCTCCAAGAAAGGTAGAAGTGAGAAGTTCTGATTGAAAAAGGTAAGATCTGTAAGCTTTGTGCTTTTGTATCGGTAAGAATAGTGAAAAGTCTTAGATTTGAAAGATTTGTGCTCTGAAAAAGTAAGATAAGTGGAAATGTTTGTGTCTAGAGTATGGAGCTAGGTATATCTTATAGGTTTTGTCGTAGTTTGAAAGCTAGGGTGTTAATAGATGAAAGAAGGTTTGATATGAATAGACCTGATAAGAATAATGAAAGATATGTTATACCTATGCATAGAAAGAATGTTTGGACTAACAAATGGATGCAATATCCTAGAAAGAATTTGTTGCAGGTTAGCTACCATGATCCTAGTGTGCAGTATAGACGAAGTTGAGGATCATTTAGAATAAAGAGAGGATTAACCCTCTATTATAGTTTCATAAGACCATGACATCTTTCTAAGGAATTCCCTGGCAGAAGACCTAGTTGCCTATGTTGTAAGGCTATGGACCATGAAGTGTTGGATTTCCCTAGAATGAACGCTAAGCTTGAAGGAATGAACCTGAGTCAAGAGAAACCTAAGGCAGATCCAGAAAAGTATGGATACAAATAAAAGAGACCCTGAATGAACACCGACATGTCATCTTATCAGAGATATTCAAAGAGAAGGAATGCATCGAAGCCAGAATGGGGGAATTCGACATTAACTGTGTTTCGGATGAGGAAAAATAGAGGATTATTATGCCAGAGAGAACCTGGGAAGCTATAGGAGATCCTGCTATGATCCCTTCACTAGGAGGAATAAGTTTATTCAGAGGAAATCTAGTAAACCTATCTAGAAAGCTCGCTCGGATACCTATGACTGTCAATGGAACTTCGATAGAAAAAGACTTTTAGATTATTAAATTTTTTGAATATAGCACCCCGTTTACCATGCTAATAGGAAAACCTTGGATTGATAGAGATAAAGCTAGATGAAAGGAAGAAGAAGAAGTTTTGGAACAAAAGAAGAAAGAGTTAAAAGAATTTATGACAGAAGAGAAGATCACAGATATTTAATACTAGCAATCAGGATGTCGAAGCTAAGAGAACACTAGAGGATCCCTAGGAGATTGAATTACCTACCCTAGGCACAAAAGAAGTATTACCCAAAAACCCTAGAAAATAATTTCAACAACGCGAAGTAACTAAGACCAAAAAAGAAAAGAATCAGAATGAGAAAAGCATTACCGAGACAAAGCTCACTGGAAAGAAGGATAGAAAGTTAAGAAAGAAAAGGGCTAATACTCAAAGATTACAGGAGGTTCTAGAGGAGACCTCGCAAAAAGAAAAATTACAGAATTTGAGCTTCGTCGGGATATCAAAACAATGACATATGGCACTTCGCCATGACGAAGCAATATTCGTTGAGACCAATATATCTGTTCGACTTCCGCTCCGAACATAAAGAAAAGCAATAAATATTCGTTAGCAAACCGTTGGACCATGCTATAACAGAAAGAGTGGATTTAATGAAGCCTTCATATCCATTGCAAGCGATCCATTACAGAAGTTGTCTATTTATCCCGTCGTGCCATGCAACGTGAACACTTTTTCTAATTAAGAAATTGTTCTCGCAGCCTGGATTAAAATTGCCCAGTGATCAGTATGCTTTGGCCTTCTACCCTATTGTAGTGCCCATGTTACTTTGAGAACCCGAGATATCCATCCCAAGCATGTATGTCCGAAGAGCTCACCGCCAAAGAAGCAACTATGACAGAAGTTCTGATCAACTTAATTGCTGAAAGAACCATGCCATCAAGATGACTATCTACAGGTGTATAGGCATCATCAACACGAGGAGTGCAAGCCTCCCCATCGACTGCTCAAGCTAGCCCATCCCGACCAGTCGACGAAAAGAGAGCTAAGCATAGAGACGATCTTGCAAACACTACACTATTTCTGAGCATTCTACTTGCTTATCTACCACCTCTGAGCGGTGCTCACTCATGATAGTGTGCCCTGCGACTTTGTGTATGCTTTGATCACTGTGTACCTTCCAAAATATGTGCGTGCAGTTTGTGCCGACTAGGATAAGATCACCACATTGAAGTTCAGTGACTTAAACCTCAGTGACAGGAAGGCTTACAGTATGCTCGCCCCTCATAAATATCTAACGCGAACCAAAGGAAAGAACTCCAAGATCATTGCTCAATAATGGACCCAGAACCTCACACAGTCAACCCTACTCAATGTAATGAAGATTCCTCACTTCGGGAGACATCAAGAAGTGAACATGTGCATCAAGTTGATGTTTTCTTGCTATCACAGAGGATACTTATGGTTGAACCACCGCATCATAGTGGATCCGAATTTGATTAATCAGATCACAGGGTTAAGCATGCAGGGCCCCGACCCACAGGATTTTTACCTCGGTAAGACAACGGATTGCTCTCTTGTGCAGAAGATAAAGGATATGTATGGTGATGTCACGAAGGGAACACGAGGCTACAAGGTAGCCTCTATCGAGAGTGGCACAGTATGCCTTTCCTGTCAGCTGATCACAGATAAGCTAGTTCGCAAGAACCGACTGACCCAAGTGATCGGATTTGTAGTAGACCTTGCAAGGAAGTGCGCGGAGGGCCTACATATGAATTGGGCCAAATACTTGGTGAACCAGCTAGAACTGGACTATAGGGAAGTGCAGGACCAAGGGTATGAGTTCCATTTTAGCTGGCTTCTTATATTAATCACTTTCATCGCATGGGAGATGCCGGAAGGTGCAACCTTCCCAGATGTCTAGCCCTTTGAGCCACTGGTTGCGAAGTTCAGTACGTTGTGGTACTCCAGCGACATGAACAAGAAGTGGAAGTCCAATGTTGTTTTCCACACTTATTACAACCAACTGAAGATCGAAATCCAGGCTATGCCTTACATTACCCCAAACACACTTCACATATTTAAGCCATTGATGAAATTTAGTGCGGACCGCCACTTCATCTACATCACATCATGCGCTGATGAGAATCACCAAAAGTTGTAGTCCTACTACAAGATAACAAAGGAAGACTTAGAAGAGATTACTGAGTGGTCGATGGACCTCCTCATCCTAGATGACCCCACATAACTCTCTAATTTTGATAGTCCAGACTTCGTGCACGATACACCTGGACAGAGAAAGATCAAGAAGAATGAAGAAGCCCAGGATGTCCACAGCAGTTCAACACAAACTCCCTCTATCTCACCTGAGCGCGGAGGTGATTGCGAAGAGATAGATGACACTTAAGTCAAATAGAATAAGGATGAGGTCACACCTCCAAGAGACCCAGATGATCCCTCAAAGAAAAGGAAGGTTTCCCCTTTGAAACCTTCTTCAAGGAAGAAAATGAAAGTAACTCAAACCAAGTTTGAGACCACCCTAAATTCAGACGACTTCGACTTCATCATCGCTGCACTGAACAATGCTTCGTTGGAGATAGTAGAGAATCAGGAAGCCAAGTAGGAGGATATGTTCAGTCGGATCAAGGTGAAATTTCAAGAAGTGTAGCAGGCACTACAGTCCAACCATGCAGTATCCACTGCACCCCTGATGACAGGAACACCAGAAATGGGAGATGATCCAGCTCAACTCCACTAGATTACTGATATGGTTGGAGCTCACCTTCGATAAGAATAGGAGGAAACAACACAAGCCGCCCAGGATTTGGCACAAGCACAGGGAGATTTGTTAGAATAATGCAGTAATGAAGAACTAGAGAAGCTTGCTATGAAACAAACGTTTTATGAAGAGAAAGTAGAGCTACAACAAAGTAAGGAAAAGTTGCTCGCTGAGAAACTTAAAGTTAAGGAAAGGGTCAACAAAGCACTTCGCTCTGTGACAATCGTTGAAGTCCAAATCGAGGACCAAGTTCCACAGCAAGTGGCACAATTGGAAGAGGTAATATAGAAGCTACAACAACGTATCGCAGATCTAGAACTCCACGCTGAACCCGAAACCCATCAAGAGATAAGAGACCAACAGGAAGCAACTGCTCACAGTGCAGTTGGAAGATTAAAATATCTTTCCTTAGAGTGCAAGAAGCTAAGTAATCAGAGTGCCCAAACATACGAAAACCTTACAAAGAATCCATAATTGCAGATGCTGGAGTTGCAGCTCCAAGAAGCAAAACAACATGCGGATACACTACATGTACAACAAAAAGCCCTGTCAACTGTAGACAGGATGAAGAGATCGCATGAAAAACACACATCTCAGCAGCAGGTTCATATGCTTCAAAGTAAAGTGATGGAAATCAATCAACGACTTCAACCTGTGCAAGATCAGGCATGCCTATTATTTATAGATATCGAGAGCCAAGGAGAAGATCTTGAACAACTAGTCCTCTCAACAGAGCAGCGCTTGGAAGGACCAATGAACGACGCACTGATCTAGGAGTTCACCGAGCAAGAGGCTACAACAAAGTAGCAAGTCGAAGAAGCTCGAGCTAAGATCGAGGTATTTGAGGAAGACTTGGTCAGATCAGAGTGACTCGGGACGAGTCATAGGTGAGTGGTGGGGGCCTGTTGGCTCTTGACCAAGTTTTGGAAGTTTCTTAGTCATGTTGACCTATTTTGGGACTTCAACAGCCTATCAAAGGAGGAGCGCAAGACAAAGCAGAGATCACGGGATCGTGGCCCCCATTTCAGCCCCTTTTTGGGTTTTTGGGATAATGTAACGGTAAATGGATGTTGGCCCGTGGGTTTACCCACACTAAGGCCCACTTTTGTAATATATAAATAAGTAGCTAGGCAATGTAATAAGGGTTGATGAGATAATTGCTAGAGTAATGAATGAGATAAGTGCTAGACCCAAGTGATGTGAATGTATGCTAAGTGGAAATAGGGTTTTGGATTCTTTGTGCATGATTGTAAGAGGCTTGCAGGGCCGAGTGCAAGTGGTTGTGATAGATTGTGAAAGGCTCAGTGTTGTAACGCAAGGAACAAGGATCTAGTGAGCTGCACAGATCTTCTGTCTTGTGCGAGTAAGGATTGTTTAGGCTCAGTGTTGTAACTGCTTGATTGAAATAATAGAGAAGAAGAGTTGGTGGACGTAGCCCGAGGGTGGGAGTGAACCACGTAAACCCTGTGTCATCTTTCTTTATGCCTTATCTTTGTATGTTCATATGTTATATGTTGAGTGCTTGATAGATAGATATGATGATGTTTAATGCTAATGATGCATATATTGTTAGATCTGATCTATATGTATGTGCTAAGTGATTGATCTATTAGATCTGGATAATCTATTGATGCGAAGTGCTTAAATATGGTAAGATATTTGTGAAGGATACGAAGCTCTATTTTACCAGTGAAGTAGATAATGATTGCATGTGTTGGGCCTGAGATATGATCATTTTTATGATGGTTATTATACATTTTTGTTGCATGTAAATATATGTTTTGCACGTTTTGAAGGAGATTTTTGAAGAAGCGTTTTGAATTTTTTTATGATAAAATTGTATAATCGGAATGAGGTACGTGTAATTCGTGTTTTATGATTAAATCAAGTTTAAGTCATCCTGTTTTATGGTTTCCAAGAGTCAATTCATGTTTTTCTGCTGTTACAGGGAAAAATGCACCATGTTTCCAGTTCCGACACTTGATCCGGCACTTGTTCCAACACTCATTCCGGTACCCGATCCAACACTCTTTCTAGCACCCAGTATTGTAGAAAAATGCAAGTCAAGTTGGTGGTTATGGTATTGGCGGCCAGTGATGGACAAATCGGGCACATGGGTTTTGTTTATCATTTCCCCCTCCAGCTACTAAGCTCAAGACAACTTGATTTCAGTTGTCCAAAGAGGGTGATTAGTGGCTTCCTCCGTTTTGTTAGCTATGGTCACATTTATTGTAATTTGCCGAATTTAGAGGTGGTTCGACCCTCCTGTGGTTGACCACCTGGGTTGTAATCTTATAAATACCAAAATAATGGTCATTAGATTGTTAACCAAGTAGCATAAGCATTAGAATTGCTAGAAACTCATTTTTACTCTGTTTTGACATTTCACATTGCCATAATTGTGCCAGAACTGCGTTTTCATGTTTTCATGGTGAACTCGGCCTGTTGAAGTTTGTGGTGCACTTGTAGAAGGTAGCCACGACTTGCTGGGGGGGCCACCAGCAGTCTGGTGATTGTATTTTTGTTTATGCAATTTCTTAATTTAACTAGTCTTTCTTATTTCCTGTACATGTGTGTTTTTATCTAATTGATTAATTTGTTGTAGCTTAATTGTCTTGCTTTTATTTTGGAGGTTAGATGATGATATGTGTTAGCATGTATTAGTTTTGTAGATTAGGAACAAACTTGCAAGTTGCTACACTAACCCCGTGTGCAGTTAGATGTTAGATCACACTTTCTTTTATGATTTTATAGTCTAGTTTAAAAGAGATTTTTAATTAGATAGAACAGAGTTTTAACTTGGGTTTCTTTGACAGGGATATTGATGGATGGATAGATTTAATTCCCATTCTTAGTTATAGTTTTCTTACTTCAGTTTTAGAAAGATTTCTTTTTCTTCATTATTGGTTAATGTAATTGTCAATTTACTTCTTGATATCATAGTTTAATTTATGTTTTTAATTCATCATAGCTTGAATGATTAGAATAGACATAGCATAGTTTTCCTTTACGCAATTTCCTTTCATATATTAAAATGCAATTAAATTCCTTAGTTAGATAATGATGATCTAATTATGATGTTAATGGTTTATACATGAATATGCAAGGTATTTAACATTACTTTTTTCATGGCTAAATTTTCGTTGGATTGTTTAATACATACCTTTCATTTTGCCATTGAAATTAGTGTTGAGTTTATACCGTTGGAATTGTCCTTTGTTTTCAAGTGTCATCGAGATATCATCCATCACCACCGAAGGCATTCACACAACCACCAACATTACATTTGAGTGTTTCATAAATTAATGATAGTTTCTTGCTTTTGTAGATCATAAAAGATAGTTTCTTGCTTTCATAGGTTAGAATATAGTTTTATTGTTGTTATAGGGTAGTTAGTCTTTTGCTTCCATAGATTTAAGAGC
>SNQJ01S0067125.1:56490-67794 GCA_010110895.2 Picea sitchensis | reverse complement strand
AAACCTTCTAGCTGCTCAATATAAACTTCTTCCTCAATTTCACCATTGAGAAAAGTTGTTTTTACATCCATCTAATGTAGCTTCCAATCCATGGAAGCAACTAGTGCAATGATAGATCGGATGGAGGTATATCTAGCTATAGGTGAAAAAGTCTCGTCATAGTCGACTCCCTCTATTTGTGAGAACCCTCTGGCCACAAATATTGCTTTGTATTTTTCAATGCTTCCATCAACAACATGTTTGATTTTGTAAATCCATTTGGAGGTCACTACGGACTTTCCCTCTGGTCTTGGAACAACATCCCATACATCATTTTTTAATATAGATTGGTATTCTTCAGTCATGGCATCTTGCCATACTTGTTCACCTGAAGCTTCTCCATGCCAAGTTGGCTCTGAGTCAATAATGTGGGTCATGGCTGAAAGGTAGCTTGAGAATCTCTTTGGTCTCTTGCTTTCTCTAGTTGCTCCTTGTGGAGCTTTATGCCCTTCTGCTTCTTCTAAAGTTTGTCGAGCCCAAGCAGGTCTTTTATGTCCAACTGTAATGTCTCTAGGTATTTTGCTTGGGGAAACTGAATCTTCAGGAGCAACTGGATCAACTAGAGCTATTGGCTCATCTGGAATAATATATGTCTCCCTCTGAACTGTTGAAGGAGGAGGAGGTATTGTTTCACTATCGATTTCCATCTGAGCTTCTCTGGATTTCTGGAAGGCTACTTCTTCTTCAAAAGTAACATCTCTGCTTACTTCAATTTGTCTCTGACCTGGGATGTAGATTCGATATGCCTTTGAGGATTCATTGTATCCTACAAATGTACCCTTTCTTCTTGAAGGTTCTAGTTTGGATCTCTTCTCTTTGGGTACATGAAGGTACACTGGGCATCCAAATATTCTGAAGTGTCTAATCTCAGGCTTCACTTTGGTGAATGCTTCTTCTGGAGTAATGTTCTTCAGGATCTGATGAAGACTACAGTTTTGAACATATACTGCTTTCATTCAAGCTTCTGCCCATAGAGTCATAGGTAGACTCTGATCATGTATCATTGCTTTAGTTGCCTCAATGATAGTTCTGTTTTTCCTTTCAACAACCCCATTTTGTTGAGGGTTGTAAGGAACTGTGAACTCCCTCTTGATTCCTACTTCAATACAAAAACTGTTAAATTCTTTTGAGGTGTATTCTCCTCCATTGTCTGATCTCAATATTTTGATTTTCCTTCCGGTCAGGTTTTCAACCTGAGCTTTGAATTCTTGAAACTTGGTAAGGACTCCATCCTTGTTTTTTCAAAAAGTAAATCCATGTTTTCCTAGAGTGATCATCTATGAAGAGTACATAGTATAAGTACCCATTTAAGGATGCAACAGTGATCGACCCACATACATCTGAATGTATTAAGTCCAAGATTTCCTTGGATCTGTTGTCACTGCTAGGAAAGGATCCCTTAACATTTTTGCCAAGGGCACAACCTTTGCAAACACCTTTATGCTGAATCTGTATCTCTGGTAGACCTGTTACCATTTTCCCTAGAGCTGGAAGAGATCTATAATGAATGTGAGCAAGTCTTCTATGCCATAACCACTATCACACTTACTCTTGAAGGGTTCTTTTCTTTCACTGTTTCCCTTGGGACATATCCCTCTACTTGGGTCTTTTCTTTCACTATTTTGGTTGGCACACCTAATAGGGTTTGATGAAGGTCCTCCCATATTCAAAGTTTCCAACTTACATAAAGTCCTGAGCTAATGTGAAATTTGACGGGGATACTTGATGTGAATTCTTTATTTGGCTTGTATCTTAAGTAACAACTTAATTTGTATGATCTAAGGACTGGTATACCTTATGAGCATTAACTTTACTTGATTTCATACATTGTTTTGATTTGGGTGCCCCTGACATGGTACTTTGGAGGATTCCCCGGGATTTCACTCGAGACGTTGTGCCTTTACTGCGAGATATGGCACGTGTGATGCTGAGCATTGAGTCAACTTGTGGCTTAACACATTCAAATATTGGATCTCAAATCTTCTGGACCTTAAATGACGTAGATATGGGCTTGTCTATGCTAGATATGGTCTTGGTGAACGGAGATGGGCGAGAAGCCCACACCCTAGGCTCTACACCCTAGAGACTATCATGCATTGGATGTAAGATGTTACAAAGGGAGATGATTGGAGGAAACATAGAGATGACATACAACCTTCTTCTCTTTGGATGAATTCCCTTACACCTTGGACACTGGGCATTTAGATGATGACGTCATGCTAGAGTTTGATGGAGATGATGGTGTTTGCTACCATTTGGACACCATGCGATGACTTGAGATGAGGCATGGCATTCTTCCATCATACTTGCACCTCAGACGATGACACATGGCCTTGGAGAGGCCCTGCTAACCCATTGGAGGCATGATGTCACCACACGTGTGACCTTTCTATGTATTATTTTCATATTTTGACATTTGTAGAGGCTATTATGAGGGGTCAGCCCCACTTGTAACATGATTATTGACTTTTTGTGGAAAAATGAGCACTAGGGTTTCCTTATAAGTAAGGCTAGCGCTCCAACTCTTTTGTGGATGCTAGGGTTTCATTACTTCACACCTCACTCTTGTGTGGGAGAGCTCTCTAAAAGGTTTTGCTCTACCTTTCTTGGCTTCTTAGATCTAGTGTGCTACTCTTGGAGGAAGATTTTTGTGGATGCTTTGCATTTCTTGGATGATATCTTTTTGCAACTAGGGTTTTCTTGGCATAATGACTTGGATGAGTAAGTAATTTTCTTTAAGTTGATGTGTTTGCTTATGGTATAATGTGATAATTGCTATCGTGTTGCATGTTACTTTGTTCTAGTAAATCCTAGGAAGGAGACATAAGGGTTTCTCTCCTTCTACACTTTTGTTTGTCCAAGTTTTGGTTAAAGGCATCAAATGACTTAGTCTCTTGCTAGGATTCAAAGACCTAAGGCCCAAGAGGGTTTGCACCTTAGGGTTTTGATTCTAGTCCATCTTGATCCTTGAACTAGGTAATCTAGAAGAGGGAAAATGACATCTAGGGCCCAAGAGATTTTGCAGCCTAGAAGTTGTTCTCTTGAAAGTTTTACTCTTAAGGTCCAACAGGGTTTGCACCTTAGGGTTAAGGCTCCATCCTTCTTGAATGCCTAATTCATTCTTCAAGTGTTGCATGCTTGACTCCATATCCCTACTACTCTCTCTTAAAACCCTTTCTTAAATTGCATTTGTGACATCACTAGCAAGTTAATCCTACTCTAACATTGTGGAAAATTACTTGTTTACTTGTTGCTGTCATAAATTGTTTGCTACAGCCATTAGGGATGCAGATTTTTGCTGCAAATTCACTTAATATTGTAGTAAAACTTTCCCTGAAAATTGTTCTAGCAATTGAATATTATTGCTCATGTTATAAGCTAAATTTAGGGACTCAATTGCTAATTTTCTGGGTTGTATTTCTTGTTGCTGTTATAAATCTTTCATTGCTGATATAAACTGGTTGACTGCTTCAAATTTACAACAGCAATAGGTTTTACTTGTCATCTAGTGTCTAGTGGTGATTATTATGCTATATAACTTGGTAATTGTTGATATTATACATTGAAGTGTTTATTGTCTTGTACTGGTTGCTCAATTACCTTGTTTCAACCAATTTGATCCTCCATCTTTCCCTAGACCTAGCTTGACCATTTAAGTGACCAATATAGGGGGATATAGGCTTGGCTAATCTTGCTATTTGATCCCTTGAGGTCACCAGGAAGCCTCCCTTGTGTTGGATCTTCTTCCATCACTAAAACTAGGAAAGTATCTACTTAGGTGATGGTGGTAGAAACTTCCAATTGTTACACAGATAGGTATTTTGTGGAGGCTTTGCACAAGTATAAATCCTGTGATAACATGTCCTTTTAATGTAATTATATTGTGTAATGTATCATCTAATCTTTGCAATGTATTTTAATGTTTCGCTCCTTGCTTGGTCAACGTTTCTTTTAATTCTTCATGTTGTTTGTTCATGCCAACCTCAATGCTATCCAGACGAGATTTCAGATATTTTATGTCTCCCTTATGGCTCTGTTATTCTTTATTTATTTCGTCATTGGGATTTTGATTTTTCCTTGATGACTCCACTACTTAAATTTTAATGGTTCTGATAAAAAAAAATGCCAAGTTTGGAAAAAAAATTATTAGGTCTAGTTAAAATAAATTACTGAGTTTGGTAAAAAATTTTACTGAGTCTGATAAAAACAAATTTAACGTGTGGAATTTTTTTTTACGGCCTTCGGTAATTTTTTTTTACAGAATCTTGGTAATTTTTTACTAGGTCTAGCTCTAATACCAACTGTAGTGGAGTTTTTGACTTTTAATTGGATAGACCAAAAATTATATGAATGTATATCTGAATAAGATATAAAAATGAATGATGATTTACAATTGGTGGCCTCATGTATAAATACGATTGAAGAGGGCCTTGTGCCTTTTCATTGAAAATGTATGTCTTTTTAATAAAATATTTATTTTTACATATTATATTTGTTTATTTTTACTATTTAAGCATCAAGAGGCTTCTGCAATGAAACATATGAGATATCATTTTCGAGATCAATTATGTAGAGTAAGTTATTAATCTATGACCCGTATCCATGAGTATTAGTCGCAATTGACCAATTTCTCATGATTTTGAATAGTCTACTTAGCACTCATTGCATTGGGTGATGCTCACAACTTACAAGTGTGAAGAAGTGGGATTGAAACTAGTGAAATGAATCGCATAACATCAATCATCACTTCCGGGGCTTGCACTCGGTAACCATGAATTCTCGGGCGATCACGCATCTGAAGACTCTTCTAGCTCAAGCACGCTTAACTGTGGATTTTTCCCCACAATCAAGCTCACTTTGCTTGCAAATAGGGTAGCAAGCTAAGTGGGCTTGATTGTGGGGAAAAATCCATAGTTAAGCGTGCTTGAGCCAGAGGAGTCTTGGGATAGGTGATCGTCCGAGAAGTCCTGGTTACCGGTTGCAAGCCCCGAAGGCGATGATTGATGCTATGCAATCCATTTCACTAGTTTCAATCCCACTTCTTCACCCCTGTGAGCATCACTCGATGCAATGAGTGCTAAATGGACTATTCAAAATCATGAGAAATTGGTCAGTTGCAACTGATACTCATGGATATGGGTCATATATTAATGACTTACTCTACGCAATTGATATCTATTTTTATTTTGTTTTTATATTATACTATAGTATCTATGCCTATGTCTATGTTTATTTTCGTGTATATAACACTCGTGATGCTGACTTGGAGGATGATGGAGTTTGGCAAGTTGCTTTTGCTCTAGGGAGATATTCCTTCATTTCACAAATGGTCATTATTCATTGGATGATCGAGATGTCGTGATAGCATGGTTGACAACTTTGTTGCAGATGGTCGTGGTTAATTTGGAGACCGCAACTAGTATTGATTTGCAGATAACAGGTTTGGTAGAGTTGCAGAGGGAGTCGACAAGCATCAATGTAAACACTTTTCTCGTAAAGAGGGAGTGTTAGATTTTCAAGTTAGTTCGAAAGTATTTACACCATGTTTGGGGATGGTTCATGAGATTTGGATTACATGGTGTATGTTCAGCCCCTGGATGGTCTGAGATGGATAAAAGCATTTCAATTGGTCTGTGATGGATATGCACCATTGAGATAGCTTGCTTAGTGGATGCTTGACCTTAGTTGATTGTAGGCTTGATCTTCTTCCCTTGGCCATTGGAGATCTCTTGGCAGTTTGGTGGATGCCCTTTATTGAGGCATCATGGATGAGCCACTTGTTTAGAGAGTACCCTATAGGGGATGTGGAATGTTGTGCATCATGGAGGAGAGCTTTAAGCCCTAATTGACATGTGGAAGCTTGGTTTCTTGTTTGGAGGATTGGAGATGGCTTAGAGATACCTCGGGCTTCGACAATATTCTTGCAAGGGGAAGATGACCAAATGGAGTACATTTCTTTGGAGGATGGATGGAGTCTGTGGAGGCTTGTGATGGAGTGGCGTGGACTTTCTTTGTGTGACTATATCACCTTGGAGTCATTATTGTGCATGAGATCACCATTGGAGCATGACACTTGTACTCTAAAGTGGACGTTTCACTTGTGTGGTCTACAGGGGCTCATGTAGGTTTCTTGTAAGGGCTTAGACCCACATAGTATTTTTGGCCTCCCTTACCTCTCATATAAATAGAGGAAGGAGTGAGTCTTTCCATAACATATTCAATTCACTCTTGTGATGAGATGTGACTAAGAGAAGACTCTGCACACTTCCTCTTTCTCTCTCTCTTAAGTCTTCCTTTGTACTTGTATTCTCTCTCTCTCTCTCTTGAGGCGCTAGGGTTCCTTGGTCTTCTTGGAGTTTGTTGGAGCATCTTGGAGTTTTAGGGTTAGGATTTATCCCTTTGACACTAGAGATTAGGGTTTTGAGAAAAAACCCTTAGGTGGATTTGTGAAGAAGAAGAGAAGAGGAGGACATCTTGCCTTGGAGGTTGTGTTGGAGAGATTCTTGCACTTGGATCTTCTTGGTTGAGCTAGGGATTTTTAGGTAGTTGGAGTTTTTCTATTAGCCTTAAGAGAAGGAGAAGGTTATAATATGTACTTGTACTTCATCTTGAGCTTATATATGAAGTTTCCAGCTGTCCACATCTTGTGTCATTTTGGACGTAAGTGAAAGGGAAATTTGTTAAGTGATTTGACATCTAAGGAAGAATATAAGGGGCTAATTTTACTTTTGTTATACTGCTGTAAAAGTGCATTTTCAGATCTGATTATTGGCTAATAAGTTGCCCTAGAAGGGAGTGAAACTTATGTCTTTGTTTGGTATATTTTCTCTTTGAATTGTCGGGAAGTTTGAGGTTGTTTTAAGTGAATTATTGTGATCTTTCTGTTGCTGTTTTACACTGTAATTTACAACAGTTCTAAAGGCTGAAAATTCTAGCTCTAAGAGTTGGGAACAATGTTTTAAAAACCGGCGCACTGGAATCGGAACCGACCGGTTTGATGGCCGACCGGTTCGAACCGGACGACTGGTTTATGACGGAACCGACCGGTTCGGTTACGTGGATTAGCTCCTTTTTCCCTATCATGAGCATTGCTAGCATGAAACACTTCATGGATATTCCCAATATTCTTGATGACAGTCGCAGACCCACCAGGCATTGCCCTTTAACTTAGGTCAACCTGTAGGAACTCCTTGTCATCAGCTAGTGCAACTTCAGAGCCTATAGTCACATATGTCCTTGATGATGATGAGTCTGAGGCCGAGTTCGAGTCCGAGTCAGAGACAGATGTTGATGCCGAGGGTGAGGATGCTCATGCCATTTCTACTTCTAGCAGCAATGATGATTGATCGTTGATCATGTTGATCAATGAGATAGTGACTTGCAGTCTTGACTCTTGTTAGTATGTTATTTGTTGTTGTAGAGGCCATTTAGAGCCTCCTTGATTATGTATTTATGTTTCGATCTCTAGATATGTATTGCACTTGGTGCCATTTTTATATATTCATGAGCATGCTTTGGATATGTTGTCTCTAATTGTCTCTAATGCTTTGGAAACATGATTTAAAATCTTAAAAATATATTTTTTTCGCTAAAATTTAAATATTTTATGTATTTTTTTTAAAAACCGGTTCATTGAAACCAGTTTGACCGGTTCATTACCAGTTCTGGTTCTGGTTTTTAAAACTATGGTTGGGAAATCTTCTTGGAAGAAAGTGAAATTTCAGTTTTTTATTAATTGCCCGAGTGCATGAAATTTCCACAACATTCACCTGGACAAACTCCATGGGATTTCCCCAAAGTATTTTCCTCCTGAGAAGCTATAGTTTTTTTCTTCAACAAACCAATAGGCAGGACTGCGTCATGATTGCTTAGTTCATATCATTGACTGTTTTCTCTTGCACTCATAGAATTATTGGAGAAAGAAAACTTTATTCTTTGCTCTTAGCTGACTTATTGCAAGGATTAATACTATAGTAATAACTACAATGAAAATTTGAAGTGACCAATCACACTAGCATAATCCACCATAAATCATTTGTTACATTCTTGATACTTATCAGTGCACCTGTCTGTAGGTTTTTTCTTTTATAACCAATAAACACCAAAAGTTCATGCAATATGCTGTGTAAGTGATGGAATCATTAACAGTGTTATGTGAGGATATGTTGTTTGCCAGACAGTTTAACTGTCACGAAAATTTACCTATTTAGGTTTCATAAGGTGTCCCAAGTGGGGTTAATCTAATAAACTTATGAAATAACACGGGGCTTATTTAGAACTTTTACCTGCAGAATCTTCATGTTCTCAATATTGCGCTGTATCATCATGATGTATATGCTATCTATATACCATATTAACATATCTGTTTTTTCCAGTGTCTTTCTGTCTTACCCTATGCTTTTCATAATAGTTTCAATCAGAAAGATTCAGATAGAGGGACGGTGGGCATAGCCTTGACAATGCTGACCTAAACATTGCAACTTGAGATCAGGGCTTCGATTATTCTTCCCAATATAATGAATATATTCAAGTTACTATTACTATTCTAGTGCAAATAGTAAATTCAGACAATCTGATTCCTAATTTATCTCTGAAATGCAACATGAAGCTCCAAATCTAACTAAGTTTAAACTAGTAATTATTGTTTTCATCTTCTCCTGTAATTTGAACAATGTTTCTTTGTTGCATTGAGAATTCCTATCGAATAGATACAAAGGTCAAAATTCAAATATGTAATTCTGAAGTAGTGTAGTACATAGTTGGACTAAATTTGGAAAGAGTTTATGTTTGAATCCTAGTTTGCAGTTTTTCACTATTCCTCAAATATCTCTCTGCGTAATTTTTGTTCTCTGAATTCTGGTTTTGAAATATTTTACAGGTGCCTCCCGGTATGGCAAAGCGAAGAAAAAATCGAACAAACTTGAAGAAACAATTGACAAATACTGCCTCGTTACAGGATACACCCCGAGGATTTGGGGCAAAGAGATAGCTCAAAATGTTTATAAAGATGGAAGTTCTCTCAGTCTGTGTTCATTATAACAATGAGATAAGAGGCAACTAATCATCATTTCCAAGGAGAGTATCCACATGGGCATCCCTGAGTAAAGTGTTGAAGAATCAAAATCTAAGAAATAGCAAAGTGATGATCACTATCTTTTTTTACTCTATGAAGGATGCTTCATTGGTTGACTTTCCTTTCCAGCCTTGAATATACATGCATGAATAGAATTAGAGCCTAGAAAAAGCGTTATCCGTCAGAGAAAGCAATCAAAAAAATTTAGGTCATTTTTACAACTAATCCTTCATGTTAGTGCAAGAATATCAATCTAGAAAACCCAATCAATCTTTAAATACTAGAATTTGCAAGGAAGCAATTTTTTTATTTCAAAATGCAACTATATTACTTCAAATATGCACAATATTTATAATGGATGGCCATAAGACTTACATGAAGATCGTTTTCCTATGAAAGCTAGGAAAATAGCATATGGACCTGTGCTCCAATAAGAAAGGAGTCTACATCCTTCCTAAACACATCAATTATAGCTTTGGCATGGACTGCCAGATCATTTTTGAACACTCTTGGTTATCCCAACTATAAGTGGGAGTTGTCTGCTTGAAATTTTGTGCACCATATTTTACAAAGGAAACATTATTTATTCCTTGGAATGACGTTATAGAATAGAGGGCAAGATGATACATACTTTTAGAGATACTTGGTTCAATGTTTCTTGGCTATAGCAAGACCATAGATATGTTATGCTTCTTTTGTATGAAGATAAAGTACTATGTGATGTTGTGCCTATGGACGCTTGTCATTGTCAAATTTTGTATGCATCTAATTTCAGATTTGAAAATTACTTCCAAGTGACCCAAATAGTAAACTCTAAGGCTGTTATCACCGAATAATTTTACACTGAAATTATGACAAAACATTACAGCAATGGAAACATAAAGATCAGAGAGAAATCATCCATGCACATGAGACACAATTTTAAGTAATGTAAATTTACTAAATTTATAAATTTCTGAGGGCAAAATCAGCCCTCTTAGCCAACCACAAATTCAGTCAATATAAGGACAAAACCAGTCCTCTTGACAAAATACAAATCAACAAATTTCCCTGGAAAAATTCCCACTTACAAATCTGCTGCAGACCTGTTGTACGGCATGTTGACATCAACTATATGACTCCTGACGTCAACCGTATGGACCTACTAAACTACCCACAAATTCGTATGTGAGGTTGTATGGTTCTGGTCACACATGTGATTGTACGGACCTGTTTCATACCACACTTGCAGTTGTACGGACTGCCACTTCCACATGTGCAGATTGCTCAACTCTCTCACACGTGGGGCCTCCTGTCCTCTTCCTTCCACACGTGTGGCCTTCTTCCTTGGTTGAAACAAAAAACAAAATGTCTAAGAACCCTAAGCCAAATTTGCCAAAGTGAAAAAATTCCCTTGCTGAAATTTCCAAGCTCCCTAGCATAGATGCTCACTCACTTATGCTAACTCAATAATGTCACAATGAGATGTCACAGTCTCTCCTTTCATTTAGTAGGAGTTCAAAGTGAGTTTAGAAGCCCTTAGCTTACTTTAAGGATCCCTTCACTAAACTCAACATTAAATTAGAATTTTGTATTCCTCCATGTGGGTGTGAAAACCCAATACAAGCCCCCAAAGCCCATAAATCCCCAAGCTCCAATCCAAGGGGGTTTCCACCAAACAAAAAGTCCAATGTGGTGCCAATGAAGATTCCCACTTACCTGACACCACGACCTCTTGTGGAAATACCTCCCGAAGCTACACAACATCAACACTCCCTCTTAGCGAGGGGGGTATTCCATTCTCCATCATCTGGAAGTATCTCTATCTCCCATACTGGAAGTAGCTTTGCCTCCTGCACTGGGTCTACTACCACAACTGCACTCCAATCCTCTTGATAGATTGTTCCCTCTATCATCAAAGCAAGTCTTGTTGTATGGCATGGTTCCTCCTAGGAAGACACTTTGCTTCTAGAAGCCTTATGCTTCTGAGCTTCCCTCATGGAGCAAGACCCATTGCTACTTCAGAATCAGGTCGATGGGATGGATGTTGCTGCCGCTGATAGATAGGATGCACTGAAGAAACAATGGGCCCTCCAGGGCCAAGCTCAAGTCATATGGCTCTCGATAGTCCATGTCTAGGACCTGTGAGCCTCGAGACATAATCTCCTTAGTTATCCCTAGGATAGGGGATAACATTTGGCTCCAACTCGGGG
>SNQJ01S0067125.1:41268-53814 GCA_010110895.2 Picea sitchensis | reverse complement strand
AGAGATAGTTGGTTAAGGTTTCATAAATCTACGCATAGGCGAATGTCACCATTTTTCTTTTGGACAACTACCAAATTCGACATCTATGATGAATATCTAATTGGAGCTATGATATCAGCATCTACCATCTTTTGAGGTTCCTTTTTTATCTTGCTTGCCAACTTAGGGTTAATATGCCTTAGCTTCTGTCAGAAAGGTTTGGCTCCTTCTGTCAAAGGTATGGCATGTTGGATGACATCACCCCTATAAGCTTTTAATTCATCATAATTCCAAGCGAAGGTATCTTTAAATTATCTTATGAGGTCAAGTATCTCATTCCTTTCCTTTTTCGTAGTACCTTTCCCTATTTTGACCATTCTTGGATCTATCTTGGTGCCGATGTTGAATTCTAAGGCTTCATCTGTTTGTTTTTTGGGGTTTTTTCCTTTGTAAACATCGTGTCTATCAAAGAGTTGTTCTAAAGGGACACACCCTTTTGGCAAAGTGTTATTTTGCAAGTTTACTACATCTAGGTCCATGGAATCAACTAGGAAGTTTACTTGTGAATTGGTGAATTCTTTGTTGTTTTCCATGAATCTAAGGATTTGACTATCATCTTCAAAGACTTGCCAATGCTTCAAGTTATCAGGGATTGATGGTCTAAATAGGACTTCCATTTTGCACAAGTTTTGGAGGGGGCCATCACAAGGTTGTAAAGTGGATGCTGAGACAACCAAGGCATCTGCCACATAGTTTTCTTCTCTGGGAACTACTTCGATTGATACTACCTCAAAGGATTTTGCAATAGATCTTGCGAAGTCACGATACCTTTTTAATCTCCCATTCTTTGCAACAAAGTCAAACAAAAATTGTGATACTATTAAGTCTGAATCTTCTATAACCTTCAAGTGTGTGGCACCTTTGTCGATTGCTAAGTTAAGGCCTATAATCAAAGCCTCATATTCAATAACATTGTTGGTACAATGATATTCAAGTCTATAGGAGTAGTAGAAAGTTTTCTTGGATGGGGTTGTTAGGACGATGCCTGCCCCTGAACCAGAACTTGAATGAGTACCATCAAATTCCAAGGTCCATATTCCTTCGGTTGTTTTGCTAAGTTCATCCTCTGATTTTCCTCCTTGGACAAACCAACTTTCAATCCCATTGTTCACACAGAGGAGCTAATTATTGGGTTCTTCGAGAGTTTCAATGAGGCAGCCTGTGATGGGTTCTTTGTGAAGGGTAAAGAATCCTCCTTCGGGGTGAGGTATGGCAACTTTGGACCCTTGGTCTTGGAAGCTCCTGGTCAATTTCTCTATCAAGTCTTTTTAGAGTAGGATTCCCCAGTTACTTAAAACGTCTATTACCATTACATCAATCTTGAAAGGGGCATCGGGGCAAGCATGGAAGGAAACACTTAGGTCTTTGATGATGCCTCGTGTGAAACCACCTTGCGTGTTTGGTTGTGATATATTGAGACCTAGTTGGTGCATAACCCTTTCGGTCATAACGTTTCTATGGGTATCTGGGTCAAACAAACAATTATGGAGAAGAAAATCATTGATTTGGAGGGTAACATAAAAGGTGCAGGTTCTCCATATTTCGTTCCCAGGCTCCCAACATGGTAGACAACGGGGAATTCCTCTTCACAATCATCTTCCTCATCAATTTGTGAAGGCGAGTATTCAATATCTTCAACCTCAAGGTCTCTAAATGTATCTTGAGTGGGTTTCAAATCCTCAGGGGGCTCATTTTGTTGTGAAAATAAGGAAGCGTCTTTCATGTTTGAGAAACCTGTGCTCCATTTCCTAGGGAAAGTATTATTCTCTACCTCTAGAATCTATGGGGGGTCATGCTTCAACCTCCCCATTCTTTCCTTATTGAGCTCCCAGATGTCATCATTGCTCAAAAGGTTGACCTGATGGATCGAATTGTTGAACTTAAGATTCTCTTCAATTTGGCAAGCAACATCTTGTGCTTCTTCTAGGCTTGTAGGTAATCGATTCTTGAGGGTAAATTGTAAATTACCTTCTAAGGAGTTCAGGTAATGATGGAGAATAATGGTCTTTGGGTGAAAGTTGGGCTCAAGTTTGCTAATGAGAGTGTTGAACCTATCATGGAATTCCCTAACATCTTCATCACTTCGTTTGCAAACTTAGAGGTATTGAGAATAAATAGAGGCCATACTTTCTACCTTATCCCATCTCTTCATGAAAGCTTGTTTCAAATCTTCAGGGGTTTTGAGGTTCCACTTGGGAGTTTATTAATCCAGTTTTTGGCACTCCCAGTGAGTGAGTTCAAGAAAAGTCTCATGAACGTGTCAAGATGTTCCTTCCCTGATCGATGGAATTCATAACCCTCACAAAATTTAGTCCAATGTGTGTTGCCATAAGATCCCACTTCTTCGGGGAATTAAAGTATCCAGGAGTGGACTTCTTTCGGGAGATCATGTAATCCCCCTTGGGTGTTAGCCAGGTCCAAAGGGCCAAAAATTTCTTTGGGAGAAGATTTAGGAGAAGCTACAGGGATGACATGGATAGGAGGGAGATAAAGTGTATGTCGTCATTAGTGGAGTCACCAGACAATCTTAAGGAGATTATAAAAAAGATGAGGGGATCACCCTTAGTGGAGTCGCCAAGTAGGCTTTGTAAGATAAAGGCTTTTGAGGAAAGGCTTACCAAAAAAGTGTCGTCTTGAGGAAAATTGACTCAGTGTTCCTCATCAACGGCGCCAAAAGGCAAGTGGATACTAAATTGGCGTAACAAGGAGGATGACCTATCACTATCATCTTAATAGGACACTTCTTTCTATTTAGAAGTAGTACCCTAGAGGAGACGTCCCTAGTGACCAGGGGGGTTTGAGAAGGCTAAGGTAAAAGTTATGAGAAAGTCTCACCCCTCTCACAGGTGACTCGGATAAAAAATTCCGAGGTTTTATTAAGATGAAGCAAAAGATAATTCAAGTGTACCTGCCCAGAACAAGAAAACAAATAAAAAACAAATGTCGTTTGCAAGTACCATATGATGTCAATACTTCATAAAACCATAAAATTCTGGAAGATAAACAAGCTGATATAGAATTGAAGCAATATAAATATTTATAACAACAATGAATATTTAGCAACAACTACAACAATTATGCCTCAATAATGCTATAAGAATGACAAGAAATAATAGCCTAAAATTGACAGAATGATAATAGTTGTTAGAAGCAATTATCGCAATGTCTAATCATCTTTTAATCTTGCTTTTAGGATGAATTTGCTGCTGTTATAGATGGTTGTAGCAATATTTTGCAACAACAACAAATTAGTTAGTGAGTTAGTCTAATTTAGAGTTAGTAAGAGTTAGTAAAAGTCTTAGGGAAGATGGTTTAAGGGTTGTTTGGTCAATCAATCACTTGTAAGGAGTGGACTAGTGCCTTTTAGGGTAATGGAGTCAAGGTTAGCAACAACAACTCTTAGAGGAAACAACAAATGATAATATGTAATCTAAAGGGATGGGTGAGATGATTGAGGTGTTAGTAACCAAAGGCCTCAATGTCTAAACCCTAGAAGAAAGAATTGCTAGGAAGTAAGTAAACTTAGGCCCTAGCGATTTCCTTCTTCCTTAGGTCAAGCTTGAAACAAAATAAATGAAGCTAATGAAGTAAAGCTACTAGAGTTCTACAAAGGTAGGGCTCTAGTGTATTCTTCAAAAGAGATGTCCTCTAGCAATTTCAAGTAGGTGGAAAATTATAAGGAAAATGATAATAACATATGCTTCTCCTCTAGGGCTTCAAACTAACAATTTCATAATCTTAGAAATGAACAAGAAAATTTACCATAACCATTCAAAAATAAACGAAGAATTGCAGATTTACTTACCTCATCAAGAATAATCTAGCAACAAAACCTTAGTTGAAGACTTTCCGCCATGAAAAATGCCAAAAAACACCAAGAATAACCTCTCCACGAAGTTGCACACCACTTAATTTCAGCCAAATACCCTTAAAGAGGGTTGAATTTCATACCTCACACTTATGCGAGTGAAATATGATGAAAAATACAAGAGATTTGTCTCTTATTTATACAATGATAATGACCTTTAATTACAATTTAGGTCAGAAAAGGATGACATGGCCAAATTACATCAAAAATCTAGTTTTAAAATAAATTTAAAGAATTAAACCCTAAAATGTGCACTAGAGGTGACGTCATGCCCTCCTAGGGTGACATCCTCATAAGTGGGGCGTCAGGGTCCATGAGCAAAACGTTAGGCCTTCCAAGGCCTCCAGATGATGCCACACGTGCCACCTGACACTCAACTGCCTCAATCATGTCCATATGACACCAGGTGATGTCTAAGGTCATAAGGGTGACGTCATGGGCCTCCCAAGGCCAATGTTCATGGAGGAGAGCAAGATCCCCCTAGGTCCAGGCCTGCCAAAGTGTTTGTGGTGGAACACTCTTCTTTTTCTCTGGGGCAAGCCCTTGGTATCTCTTTGCCCCTGACTGGGGTCACATCATCCATCTGGTGGGATTTTAGCTCCATGGAGGTCCGAGCTAATCATCTCCCCATATGTACCTGTCCATCAGGCATGGTCCTGCAACAACAACAAGTATGCCCTCCATGGGCTCATAAGTCACAGGGATCATAGCAATGTCAATCACGTCTAATAATCAAATTACCCAAACATGTGCATCAAACCCCCCTTTACCCAGACAAATGCTCAAAGACGTGTTGAAATTACTAAGACAGCTGAGAGGGGGGGTGAATCAGTTGTTACTTTGCTTAAAAAAATTTAAGCCTATTAAAATATTATTAATCTTCTCCAAGTGATCATCAATATTATGCAAGTTATGAACAACAAAAATAGTAAAAATCAATCACACATATGATATACACAGAGACAAATATTCATGAGGAAACCCATAAAGGGAGAAAATCTCTTCTTCTTGGAATGATAGGCAGTCTTTTATGTTCTGTACACAATCAATCTTTGAGCACCAACTCAAAATGAGGCTACAACCTCTTCTTTAACAAGCTGCAACTTGTAGAGAGCACCAACCCTCTGATTCTCTAGCACCCACTAGAAAGAAGCATATTTTCTCCTTATGATCTCCAACACCAACTGGATGGAAGCACCTACTTCCACTTATACAAGCACCAAGTTGCACACAAAAAACTCTTCGTTTTCCCTAGCACACCCTGCCACTCTATTTTCTAGCCACAACTAGATGGAAGCTACAACTCCCAGTATTCAAGCACCAACTTGAATAACAAAGGACTACAGTCCTCGCTAGCACCACCCTACCACCCTGTTTTCTAAATCTTTACTTGAATAATACCTTGCAATAATACAAACATTTCAATTCGTACCACTTCTTCTATGTTCCGCAATTCTGCTCTGCTTCTGTCTGTTCATGCTTGTCTCCACTTGTTGTCTCTTTCCATCTGCTCTTCCTCTATTCTTCTCATGCTCTTAAGTTCTCGTACAGTCTATTGTTTTCACCATTTCTGCTCTGTCCAGCTTATGTTCTTCATCTCTGCATTTTCTCCCTCAGTTCATGCTGTAGTATTCATTGCGTACAGTTCGACTACTTTTACAGAGAAACAACCTCACGATGTCACGACATTTTTATTTTATTCATTCTCTCATCATCCGTTACACTCTAAATCTCTAACACCCAGGTCGAGAATAAAAAACACTCAAGAACCATGATTCCAACACCCCAAAACAATGATTCAGTTAGTGTAACTGAATCGTAATTGATCAAGCAACCATGAAGTGAAACAACCCTTTGATCAGTTTGTCTATTTGATCAACGTCGTTAGATTATACACATAGAGGCTTTTTGACTTTTCAATACGTAACCTCCCAGGTGGAGCCTAGCAGCGCTAGCTCCTTCCCCTATCTTCCGCTGATGTGACCTCAGGCGATGATATCATGTGACCATGTGATTGCGGGCGCGACCAAAGGTGGTTTGAGATCAAATTACGTTTCGCCCCACAATTTACCTCGAGCCTCCATGTGTCATTTCTCCAAAACCGTGGTTTCAATTGCGGCCCGCCCTTAATTTTTTAAAGTTCATGCACCTTCAATCCACGCAATGCGACAGGGCCGTCGATCTCATGATCTTGATGGTGCTCATGAACTGACGGTTTAGATCTGTTCTTTCAAGTTCTACAGATCAGATCTAACCTTCCTAAATCAACGGCTACGATTTATTCCATGATCTGGGATTCAGGAGTTTCAACTCTCAAACTCTGCTTTCCTCTGTATGTCAATCTTCCGGAGTTGATGATCCTTGGACACCTGTACTTCTCAATCGACGGCTTAGCCTTTACTTCGGGAATTTGACATTTCAACCAGATCAACGGTTCTGTAGCCCCTTTCTCGATTCAACGGTCGAGATCTCCTTCAGGTCTCCTGACTTCTGAAATCTCAAGTCTCAAACTTCACTTTCCCTTGAAGTATGCGGATTCCTGCCACGTGTCCTCTCGAATCGAACAATTAAGACTTACTTCGGGTCTTTACCCGGAAGTGCACAGTTTTACGCCACGTCTTTTCTGGATCAGACGACCCAGATTCACTTCAGACAATCTGACGCTTGATATCTTCTTCAGACGATCTGACGACTGAGATATACTTCAGATGATCCAGCGGTCGAGAATTTATTCCGGCTCTCCGGCTCTCTGGACTTTGGGGATTTCAAATCTCAAACTGACGCTCTGGATCAGACGACCTAGATTCACTTCAGATGATTTGATGCTTGAGATCTGCTTCGGACGATCTGACTTATGAGATCTACTTCGAATGATCCGACGATCGAGAATTTATTTCGACTCTCTGGGATTCGGGAATTTCAAATCTCAAACTTAAAATTCTTGAAGTGAGATTTGTCCGGAGCGTAACTTCCTCACATCTTTAGATCCGAAACGAATGTTGTTCGTTGATCATGGTTTTAGATCGAATTCTTGATCTATCTGTGCTTCTGCTTTGCCTTGGATTAAATCCAACGACTCTTCTTCTTGCTTATCCCGTCCTTCCACTCAAAAGTGATCCAACGACTATCGGGTATTCGAGTATTCTAATTCTCAACGGTCCTGGTTTGTCCTGTGGAGATTTTGATCCTGATCATGTTTCTGTACTGCGCTTTCCCTTCTGAGCTTTGATCTCTGCATACTGTTCGCTTCTCCTCCTGAGCTTATGTTGTTCCTATTTTCCATTGTTGCTACTGTTCTTTCCATCAATGACACACACACTCTTCTTGTAAAACATGCCAACAATCTCCCCCTTTGGCATTGATGGCAAACCTGAAAGGCTGCACTATTCTGCTTAGACCTCCAACTGTAGCATCCAGACCACACCTTTTCTCCCCCTTTGACATCAATGTCAAAGAAAACTGAGAGTGACTCTGTTCTCCCCCTGAACAGAGATACAATAAGCACTCTCCCCCTGATTAGATAGACTATTTTAACTTGATAACAGGGTCACGCCCAACTTCTGGCGTAGATACTCAAACTAATCTTTTGCAAGCGGTTTAGTGAAGATATCAGCTATTTGTTTGTAACATGCTCTTTGAGAAAACAATATTTTATTGGTATATGCTTAGTCTTTGCATGTAGAATAGGATTCTTGGAGACACTAATGGAATTGGTGTTATCACAGTGAAGTGGAATTGGATCAGTATAAGTTACCTTCAAATATGCAATAGTTTGTATCATCCATAAGATATGAGTGCAGCAAGTACCAACATCGATGTACTATGCTTCTGTAGTTGATAATGAAATAGATCCCTGCTTATTACTAAGCCATGCTACTAACGAATCACCTAAGAAGAATGCACCTCCACTAGTGTTGTTTCTCTCATCCAAACAATTTGCCCAATCAACATCTGAATATGCAGTTAATTGAAAATTCTGATTTCTAGGATACCAGAGACCATAAGTCATTGTACCCTTCAAATATTTGAATATCCTTTTGGCAGCTACTAAATGAATTTGTTTAGGAGTAGACTGATAACGACCTACCATTCCAACAACTTGCATTATATCAAGATGAGATGTTGTGATGTACAAAAGACTGCCTATCATTGATTGATACGTTCTTTGATCAACATCAGGTGAAATATCATCTATACCGAGATTGCAACCAACCAACATAGGTGTACTAACATGAGAGGAATCTTCCATCTGAAACTTCTTCAACATCTCTTTCAAATACTTTTCTTGAGAAATAAATATCCCTACGGAACTCTGATTGATTTGTAAACCAAGAAAATATGACAATTCTCCTATCAAGGACATCTCAAACTCAGTTTGAATTGAATTAGAAAACCACTGAACTGAAGGGTCATTGGTACATCCAAAAATAATGTCATCTACATAAACCAAAACAACTAATAAATCATCACCTTCAGACTTAATGTATAAGTTATTGTCAACAATACCTTTCTTGAACCCTTTGTCCTGTAGAAATTTGTCTAGTCTATAATACCAGGCTCGTGGTACCTGTTTCAGTCCATATAATGCCTTTTTCAACTTACAGACATAGTCAGGATTATCTATCAGAGAAAATCCTTCAGGTTGGTCCACATATACATCTTCTTCTAGATCTCCATTAAAAAATGATGATTTAACATCCATCTGATATACTTTAAAGTTCTTATGACATGCATAGGCAAGAAATATTCTGATGGCTTCCAATCTTGCCACTGGTGCAAAGGTTTCATCAAACTCCTATCCTTCAACTTGTGCATACCCCTTATAGACCAATCTGGATTTATTCTTAACAATTTGTCCTTGTTCATTCATTTTATTCTTAAACACCCATTTGGAGCCAATTACATTCTTATTTGCAGGTCTAGGAACAAGCTCCCAAGTATTGTTCTTCTCAATCTGATCTAGTTCCTCATTCATTGATTTTAACCAGTTTACATCTTTACTGGCTTCATTAAATTTCTTGGGTTCCACCATGGATATGAAGGATATATGTGATTTCTTGTTGTCTTTGATTATTCTTCTCCTGGTTTGTACACCTTTGTCTTTCTCACCAATTATTTGACTTCCAAGATGATTCTTTTGAGTAATTTTGGAGGGAGGATTTGATGTTGTCTGCTAATTTGACTATGCCCGGGTATTTGTACCTTCATATGACTTAGAGTCTTCTCTTTCTGATTCTTGGACCTGTTCATCTTCAACTTCAACTATATCCTCTTTTGTTGATTCAACACTGATTACATCTCATACCGGGATTTCTTCATCAACTTTTATGTCAATACAATCAACCAATTTATGCAGCCTCTTATTATAGCATCTGTATGCTTTGCTTTTTGTAGCATACCCTAAGAAGATACCTTCATCATCCCTATCATCATATTTGCCAAGATTTTCATCATTATTCTTGATATAACACTTACTCCCAAAGACTTTAAAATGCTTGATTGAAGCAGTTCTTCCAAACCATATTTCATAAGGAGTCTTGTCACTTTGTGGCCTGAGATGAGCTTTGTTAAGAATATGTACAGCTGTATGAATTGCTTCTACCCAATATGTCTGAGCAATATTCCTTTCATTCATCATTGATCTTTCCATCTGCTGGACTGATCTATTATGTCTCTCAACTACTCCATTTTGATGTGGAGTCCTTGGAATAGTATGCTCTCTTTTGATCCCATGTTTATCACAAAAATATTTTAATCCCCTTGAACTAAACTCTCCTCTTTTATCAGACCTTACTGCCTTCAATCTTTTTTCTGTTTGATTCTCAGTCAGAGCCTTAAACACTTTGAATTTTTCAAATGATTCATATTTTTCTTTTAGAAATGCAACCCATGTAAGTCTAGAATAATCATCAATAATCAACATGAAGTAATTTTTTTTTCTTGTACATTCCTTCCTTGATGGTCCACATAAATCCATATGTACTAACTGAAGAGGTTTCTTTGTTGATGCAAAGTTCTTAGATTTAAACTGTGTCTGAGTAAGATTTCTTATTTGCAAGGTTTGCATACAAAATCATACGGCTTTGATATTTTTGGAAGATCTTTTACTGCCCCACTATTTCTAATTTTGAATGGATGATCAAAATTTAGGTGTCCAAGTCTTCTATGCCATAACCAACTTTCATGATACTTGCTTAAGTGACATTCTTCTTTTTCTTCTTTCAAAACATAGACATTGTTTTCTGTTCTTATGCCTTTTGCAATCAACTGTCCTGAATTCACAGCTTGTATTTTACAATCTTTAGAAGTGAAAACAACTTTACATCCTCTATCACAAACTTGACTGACACTAAGCAGATTATGTTTCAGACCATCTACAAACAACACATCTTGAGCTTTCCCTTTTCCATTACTTAGACTTACCATTCCTTTACCTTTGATTTTTCTTGGTGCATCATTTCCAAAAGTTACATTTCCTGATTTGTTTTCACTTAGAGACATAAACTTACTTTTGTATCCAGTGATATGTTTGGAACATCCATTGTAAATATACCATGTTTTTTTTGTCTTTGAGTTGACAACACTAATCCACACTTGTCATTTTCTTTCTTCTTCCAAACCTTGACATTTACAGCAGAGGGATCCAAATCTGGCTTATAGTTCCTTAAGCGACAGTCTGCAGCTTCATGTCCATAATTATGGCAGGTGTAACATTATGGTTCACTGAATAAAGGATCATAACGATTGTTATGCTTAACTTGTGTCTTTTTCGCAGCCATCACATGATTTGTAGTCTGTGGTTGTTTGTTACTTGGCTGTCTCATTCTTTGTTGTGGAAGATATTTATTCCTTGAGTGTCTTGATTGCTCATATCTAAATATTAAAGAAAATTTTACAGCTTTGTGACCAAAGCTAAAAAAAAAAAAAAACAATATCCATAGAAAAATCCTTTGTACCTGGAAAATGACTGTCTTCTTTGAGAGGGTCTATTTCTTCCATGCTGATGATTTCTTTGAGCAGAGGGTGTGTTTTTGTTATTTCTTTGTTCTACAAATTCGGTTCTGGTACTATTTCTTTCACTCCTCCTTGACGACTGATTATCTTCCTTTGTTTCTACAGAGTGGTTGTTGTCAATGATTGTAGATTTGACAAACTTGATGGATTCTTTGTTGCTTGGATGACCACTACTTGATCCTTCTTCATAACCCAAACCAGCTTTCAATTTTGGATTCCTTTGCTGATTCAGAATGGTGGCTAATCGTTCTGAGGCTTTAATGCTTGTTAGATTCTGATGGTATAAGGCCTGAAATTTCTCTAGATCTTTTCTGGCAGCCACTACTTCAACTTCCAGAGCTTCACATATTACCTTCTTCGCTGCTAATTGTTGTTTTAGAATATCTTCTATTTTCTTTGCTTCTTCTAATTCTACTTTTAACAAAACAAAATCTTCACTTGGTTCTTTACCATTCTTTTCAAACTGCATCAACAATTGTTTTTGTTTTCTCTTCTTAAATCTGAGTCTGTCAATTTCTTCCAAAGCACTGATTAATTCACCTTCCATATCAACCACAGCTTCTTCGCCATCCATGTCACCTCCTGTGTGTTCATCATCAAGATCTCCCATAGCCATAAGCATAAAATCACTCACTTTATCTTCACAAGATGAATCACTATCTATGTCTTCTGAGGAGTCGTCATTGTTTGCACACAAACTTTATTTTTACTATATTTCTTAAATTTGTATTTCTTTTCATCATCATAGTTCTGGTCCTTTTTATTGTGAGGACACTTAGATGAAAAATGACCTATCTTACCACAGTTGAAACATTTAAATGACAACTTTCCTTGGTATTTGCCTCATCCTTTCTTTAACCTTCTCCCAAATTTTGCCTCAATATCATCTAAGTTTGAATCAATATTCTTGTCTGCTTTAAAATATGCTTCTCTAGTGGTGGATTTATCTTTACTAATCCTCATTTCATAAGCAGTTAGAGTTCCTAGGAGTTGACCAATAAACAAAATTTTAAGATCATTCAATTCTTCTATTGCATAAACGTTTGGATTAAATCTATTAGGCAGAGATCTTAAAATCTTCTAAACTAAAAATGTGTCTTCAATCTTATCACCGAGACCCTTCATGACATTCACAAGCTCCCTAACTCTTAATAAATATTTGCTAACTGTTTCGTCCTTATTCATCTTTAGTTGTTCAAATTTCAATCTATATGTCTGAAGTTTGGCATCTTTTACTCTCATTTCCTTCATAACTGCTAATGAGTTTATCCCACATTTCTTTGGCAGAATCAAGATGCATTACCTTTACAAATTCAGCTTCAACAATCCCACTCAAGATAACATTCATTGCCTTTGCATTGAAGCTAAATTCTAACTTATCATCTTTGGAAGCTAGCACAACAGGTTTTGTATATCCAATCTCTACAACATCCCAAACATCAACACCTAAGGCCATAATGTATGTTCTCATTCTAACATTCCAAAAAGAAAAAAATTGTTCCATCAAATAGAGGAGGCTTATTGGTTGAAGTTCCTTCATGACTTGTCATGTTTAATCTTATTGATCTACCTTTAGCTAAAAGGAACCCGCTCTGATACCAATTGCTGAAATTACTAAGACAACT
>SNQJ01S0067124.1:37451-50846 GCA_010110895.2 Picea sitchensis | reverse complement strand
TGACCATCATAAGCTTTCAAGGTGATGGCAGATGGTACTAGCTCAAGTGAGACAAGTTTTTTCCATACTACTTTGGACACGATGCATGTGGATGCACCTTCATCGATGATACATTGATGAACTGTGATGTTCCATATCTTAACTGGTATCTGAAAAGATACCAGGGCGAGGAGGCGTGGTTCTCCACTATCTAGATCAAAGGTGATGAGTCTACTATCAACTGGGTCAACTGCCCCCAAGGCGGAAAGCAAGGATTTCCTTTGAGTTGGGAAGGTTTGGAAGACCTCCAATATAGACATGGTTGCATGAGACTATGCTAAGTTGTAGACCAAACTATGGTTATGGGTTTCCATAGCATGAGGGTTATGTACATTCCGTCGTAACAACATACGAGGTATGCGAGGGTTTGGTTCAGTGTTAGGGAATGGAATCATCAATGGTTGTCCGGCTATAGCTGGAGATGCTTCTGAGGTGGTTGGGGTAGATTCATAGAGGACACCATATTGTTGACATCTTATTTTCAAAAGAATATATTCTTCATTGGTAAGGAGGATATTGTGATCATCCAGATTTCTAGGTTGATTGAGACATGGGTTTTGATACTACCCCATTTGGGGTGGAGCAGGGTGTACCTCCTATTGGGTATTAATCACACCTTGGTGTGGGATGGGGTTTTACAAAACGGTCGGAGGTGGTTGTTTCAAATACTATTGTGGGGCCTTCTGAGGGGCAGGCAGTGCTGGAGGACGTTGCACATTCATGGATTCTTTCATCCATTTGAAATCGGAAATTTGGGGGTAATGGTGAGTATAATGTCCATACTCACTACAGAGAGTGCAAGGGAATTTAGTTCAGAATTTATTGTTTTTCCCTTGTTGTGGTTGATTATTATTGTTTCCCCCTTGGGGTTTTTGGTTGCCCTGATTCTAGTTTCCCCCAATGGGATGGTTTTGTTGGGGGTTATTTCCACCTGGTCCTGGGTTGTTGTTGTTTCATTTTTTCCCTTTCTTCTTGGCATTATTCGGTGGATGGGTCGAATTTTTTGTATTCAATTGTTTAGAATTCTTAAGTTGTTGAATGGGAGAGGGTTGAAGAAATTTAACGTCAGCTTGTGGTTGTCCTAGTGGAGGAGAAACCAGTTGTGGAGGACTAGGAAATGGAAAATATGGATTGTTCTGTGGAGACGATCCATATGGCATGGAGGAGTTTGAATTACTTCCACTATTGTTGAGGTTGTATGCAGAGGTAGAAGGTGAGATCCTACTTGGTTGAGAGGCCGAACGCATCATGGATATTGGTGAGGGTCCACCTATTGGTGGAGGGGTAGCAACAGGATATGAATGTTGGTGACTGGGAGGAGGGTAATAAGACATCCCTCCATATGGTGGCGGATATTGAGGTGCACCATAAGTGGGTGACAGGTGGCCATAAGGGTTGAGATGGTTCATATAACCAATCAACACATTCGCAGTGTGGGACATCCCAGGTTTGTCCTGGCCAAATGATATGGGTCGGGGTGCATCAGGAAATACTATGTATAAGTAACATGACTGAGCATAGATAATTTTGAACTATTGGGCCTTGCTAATGGCTTCCTCTTCTGACTGGGGAAAAGTGGATGCTACATCCTTGGCAATAACAGAGACAAGTGATTTGAGAAACCAATCAAGACGTTGTTGTTTGGTGGTTTTTGCTTTACATAGACTATGTCACCGATGCCATTCATGGATGTGGTCGGCTATATGGATAGTAGTGGTTTGTTTGAACTGAGAGAGAAGTTCCAAGCCAGTATCATGACGAACTGGTAGTTGGAAAAATGACAAAAAGGCCTTGGCCAATGATTCAAAGGTCACATGGGACCCTGATTTTTTGTCCACATACCATTTGGTTGATGGGCCCATGAGATTTATTTGAAATAACCTCAAGCAGATGGAATCGTCCAAGATTTTGTTTGAAGAGAACCATAAGTGGAAGGTCATAACATGGTTGGCAGGATCTTCCCCTATTTTTCCTTCAAATTTTGGAATATCTGAAGGTAGTTTGGTAGGCATATTGGGMCATGTGGGATCATGTAAAATRGGATCATTCATGAGTTTGGTAAAATTAGGAATTTTTAGGGATTCCAAGTATGGCATAGGGATATTTGGTGTAGGATTAGTTCCATCCATTGTGTGGGTAAGTAGTGGACATGTCCCTTGAGAGGGATTTGGTGGGGTTGTAATTCTTGAGAAGAAGTTTGACCCCTGCCTCCTTGTCAAGGAGAACTAATGGATGTATGGCCTTGGGAATTGAACCCAAGAAAAGTGGAACCAAGAAAATATGACCCCAAAATAGTAGCACTCATGGGGTGTAATATGGTTGAGTTGATGAGTTGGCAATACTAGGGACTCCTCCTAGAATGGGAGGGAGATTCTGCAAGCATCTGGATCGATGGGGATTCTATGGGTCCCCTATGGTTTCTAACTAGCAAAGTGAATGTGTGAGAATGGTGAAAAGAGATAAATAAATGAACAAGAGATTTGTATACTTTTTTTCCTTCACAATATAGTATAACTCACAATTGTATGTAATCAAATGAGCATCATGCATAAATCAACTGTAAAATAAACAAGCATGTGGATAGGTGGATTTTTTTCGCGTGGGGGAACAATAAAAAAAAATGCTTGTGTCCTAAAAGACGTATCGTCCATCCTCTCAATCAGTACTACGCCTTCCAATAGCACTCAACAATGGGGACTGAAGCCACCGGAAGAGGAACTAGTGAAGGTTGAAGTAATCAGTTATAATGAGGGGTAGAGGGTGCATATCCCAAAAGAGCTAGTGATATTTCCCAATAGCCACACAAAATATGATCAAGGTGCGATTGTAGCCCACAATCACTACATGGGTAGATATCCTAAGTTTTGTCAACTAAGTACCTCAGTCAAAGTGCGACATTTATATTTTTGGCATCATAAATGGGTCACGGGTTGGATGCCCTCACAAGAGTTGGGTGACTCAAGGAGGGATGCGCAGAATAATCGGACCTCAGCCTTCAACCCTTCTTGGGTATCTCCCTACCTTATGGTGTAGTAACACTCGGCTTGGAGGATTTGAAATTTCCCTATTTCTCAACTTGTATTGTTTGAAAATGTGAGAACCTGATAACAGGGGGTTATTTGGATGCTTACCCCCGAGATCCTACCTAGACTAAAAATTTATTTTGGCACCTCTTGTGGAGGAAAATTTAGTGCGTTTAAAAAAAAATAGATCTAGTGGGCTGAGAGACTGGGTTCATGGACCAACCTCGTTTGATTTAATTGGGTGTGGATGATTTCCAAAGAATTAGTTGGATCTTTTAGAATTCCTTTGGAGAAAACCTCCTTCGACCTCCACTTTTCAAATAGAAATTATGTGTGTGAGGAGTGACTTTGTGTGCAAGAAAGTGACAAGTGTGAAAATATTTTAATAAGTTAAGTGAGATTGCAGTATGTGGACTTCATGTGGTCCTTACAAATATTTTTTACCTATCTTACTATGTTTCTTTGGTACAACCTTGCGGAATATTTAAATCCCTAAAGAACTAGCAATGTGGACATATGAGTCCTTACAAATCCTTTAAACTCCCTAAAATGTTGTCTATACTAAGAAAGATTTTAAACTATCCTAGATTGGTAGACATGTGGTCATGTATGGGCACGTTACTTTAATCTTTAAACTTCCCTAGATTGTGGTCTAAACTAAGAAAGCATTTTAAGAAACTATCCTAAGATTTGACAACATGTGGGCATGTATGGGCCTTACAAAGCTTTAAGATGGTTTCAAAAAACTAAGAGGAACCCTAAGAGGGATTTTTCCTCTCCTAAATATTTTTTAAGGGAGATGAAATGTACCTTTAACCACCTTTCTTATTCCCAAGATCACACTAGGGTACGGGGGAAGAGCATACTTGAGGGTCAAAGTTAACTCCTACTCCCAATTTGAGTGATTTGTTTATGAAAGCAATAACTTCAATCTTAAAATTTTACAAGCCAAATGAACCATCCATGTGGCAACAAAGAAAAAGAGGAGAATAGTCATTCCTTTTACCCCCCTAAGTGCCTATGTTAGCTATCATTTCTTATGGGAAAGGATTCTAAGTGGAGTGTAGTTTCCTTACAAAGTGCATGAAAATAAAAATATGAAGGCTAAGGGCCCTCAAACCATTCATAAAAACCCTTACAATTTTGAAAAACTGGACTTGTGCATGGGTTACTGCTCTGGGAGATGTGTAGAGAGTGCACAATACACATAATGCACAGAGTAATGAGGCATGTTTCATGCATCGTGTGCAGAATGAGCGTTTGTGGGAAAGAAAAGTCGTGCACTTCCTGTCACGCGTTGGTGGAGAAATTTCCAAGTGAAATACTCCTTCCTCAGTTCTGAATTTTGAATTTGGTAGGTTGGGCTAGGCCATTTTTGGTACCTGCAAGACAAAAAAATCAAAATGAAGTGCTCTCAAGGCTCAAATAGGGAGGAATTTGATATCGATCCCCAGTATGGTCATCAATTTGTTGTGTTGGTTTTTTCACTTGGGTGAGAAAAACAACAACACTTGCATGTCTAGATAATCCTTCTAGATAAGACAGAAGTTTGTGAGTGGGTTAGACAAACCAAACACATATGAAAACAAAGAAATAAACTAAAACAACTAAGAAATAAATGTTAGAAATCTTGAGAAACTTAGAACCATGAAAATCAAACAATGACCAACATAATGCTACCAATGGATCAATAGATTGGTAGGAAAAACATCATAGAGAAAGTTAGGGACTTATGAGTCCCCTCTTCCTCCTTGGGAGGGCTCTTGAGTTCCCTAATTGAGAGATATCCAGTCCTTAAAATGGAAGAAATGATAAATCAATAAAAACAATGCCTATTCCCTCAAGAGGTGACTAGAATGGCCTATTGCAATGGTGCTTGAAGGATTCAAAGAGAAAAGAAGATTCTCAAAGAAGAATTCTTGTAGCATAACAATACCTTGAAGATCTTGGTTTCTTATCACACCCATGGCTCTTATTTATAGCATTCATACATGGAAAAATGTAATTGGTTCATAGTGTGAACAAGGGGCCTTTTAGGGAACCCTATATCCCTTGACCAGGCCCCAAGGTAGATTTCACTCAGATATGAGTGACAAATCGTGTTAGGGGTTAGACTAGAAGTGGTTGAGGGGGCGACAAGATCCATAAATGCATCATTCATAGAAGTGTGCGGATTTTCTTGTAGACAGTTGCGCATTGTGCGCACTGAGGGTTGTGTTGGCCCATGCATACTGTGCACTATGCATGTGCTTCCTTTGGTAAATTTGCGCACTTTAATTTTTGACCCAATTGTATAGTTTTTTTCCTTCTGTATGCATTTTGGTGTTGTAGGTGGACTACTTATTGTTGGCATTGATGTGTTTCTTCAACCATTGTGTGCAATGTTGTGGATGATTTTTAGTGATAACACACATGATGAGATACCTTAAGGGTACATTGGACTATGGCCTCTATTATACTAGATATTGTGACTTCAGATTGTATGGCTATACTAATTCAGATTGGGTTGAAATGGATTCAAATGGAAAAATCACTTCAGGATGTTGTTTTAGTTTGGGGTCAGCCATGACTTCATGGAAAAGCAGAGAGAAATATAGTATTTCTCTCAGTATGGCAGAAGTGAAGTACATTGCATCATGCTCTGCCAGATGTGAAGCCATATGGCTTCAAAAGTTGTTGAGAGGTCTATTTGACCTATAAATGGATGCTATCATGATCTTTTCTGATAATGAGAGTTGCATAAATATGAAAAAGAAACCAATGTTCCACGATAAGATGAAGAACATTGAGATTTGATACCACTACATTCGTAATATGGTACAGAAGGAAGCTTTGAAGCTCTAGTAGTAGATGTGTTGAGTAAGCCTTTGTCTCGCGTGAATTTTGAGTAATTCAGATACAAGCTTGGTGTAGTCTGAAAGGACTTCCCTCGAAAGGGGGAGTGACATTGATGATACTATGGTATCATGACCACCAATAGGGAAACTCGTTAGGATTTATATCCTAGGGGATTGATCATCCCTGGACAGATCTCATAAGGTCTGGATGGACGGTCTATCAGAGTGCCTATGTATATATATACTTGTTGTGGTCAATAGTGTGGAAACTCATTAGGATTTATATCCTATGGGATTTTATTATCCCTGGACATATCCCATAAGGTCTAGATGGATGCTCTATTTGAGTTCCCATTCTTGTCGTTGTTGTTCTTGTTGTTTTTTATGCTCCTGTCTCATTTTGTTTCCATTGATGTTGTTGTTCCAACTTCGTGTTGTTGATTTTGTTGTTCTAGCTTCATGATGTTGATGTTGATGTTATAGATTCATGTTGTTGATGATGATGATGTTACTCTAGCTCTGCACTGCAAATGATTATGATGCTCAGT
Organism: Picea sitchensis; assembly: GCA_010110895.2. Lineage (NCBI taxonomy): Eukaryota > Viridiplantae > Streptophyta > Pinopsida > Pinales > Pinaceae > Picea > Picea sitchensis. The sequence continues at coordinate 44,399 of SNQJ01S0067124.1, read as the reverse complement.
TTCTACTAATGTTCATGATGAGAAAACTTCTGATGATTTATATATATGATAGACAGTGTTCCAGATGTTGATGACGATGTCTCCTCCTCTTGATTGCGTATTGAGTCCAGTCAATTTTTATTGATGTTGTCAGTAGAATACCCTTCTTGTTAAGGCGGAGTTTTGAAATATTGTAACTTTGAAGAATATTCTACCTAAGAGGGAGTGTTGAATAATCTTATTATATTATATTTATTAATTAGGCCCTATTGTTCCTTTGTAAAAGTTGGCCCTTTGTGCCTTGATAATTAAATTTTAATTAAAATAATAAAGTGATAGGTCATCCTAGACCTAATTAAGGGAATCTAGACTACTATTTATAAAGGAGTCTAGCACCTCATTTACACACACTCGTGCTCTGCAACAAGAGGAAAAAATGTGCAATTCTTGGAGGAGTAGTTGTTGCAATTGGGGGTGACGCCAAGGAGGGTTTTGATATATCTCTTGGTATCTCTTGGTTAAGTAATGCACTACTCTTTCCTAGTGAAGGAGTAGAGGAGGATCTTCTACTTTTTTTTGGTCGATCTATATTGAGGAATTTTTTGTTGGGTTTTCTTCCCCATGAGGGTTTCCCAAGATAATCTGTGTGTCTCTATTGTTTCTATGATTTCCTCTCTTTTAGTGATCTTATTTATGCAGCTAATGTGCTAAATGATTATAATAATAAAGAAGAAGAATCGTAACTGCTAGCCGTAAAAGTAAAACATCAACCTAACTGCTAGTTGTATAAGTAAAACATCAACAACAGTAGGATCCACTCACAACACTGGCAACCTGGAAGGTAAACTAGGAGGATGAGGAAATCCTCAAGGTGTCTCAGAAACATACCCCAAAGTCACAATGGATAAAATAGCATCCAACATCCTAGATAGTCCCTTCAGGATTGATTCTACAACTAATGTAGTTATAGGCTCTCATATTTCCAAAACTCCCAATCCCAAATATCAAGGTTACCCAGGGAATCCTATTGAATATCTTGATCACTCTATTCAATCAAACAAATCCTTAGCATTCTAGGAAACCAAGTTTCTCGGTATGGGTGAAGAAGTGGAAGCACTGAAACAAAAAGGACCAGACACATTTTAGTTTCCTATCCAAGACTCAGAAGGCACAACTCAAATGGAAAGCACTCCAGCCTCTTCCTTGCCCAACTTCCAACACATGGCTAAGGAGGATCTAGATACATTCCTTTTTGAATTTGATTTCTTGTGCCAAAGTTATGACTACTCCATAGACATCCAAAAGCTTAAGTTGTTCCTAGATACTCTAAAGAAGAATCACTCTGCTAGTTCATGGAGCTTGAGGGGAACTCTATTAAAAAATGGGATGAAATGAGGTAAAACTTCTTGAAGAAGTAGTCCATGATTATTTTAAGGTGAGGGATATCATGGAGGAAATTTTCAAAATGACACAAATGGATGAATAAATCCTATAAGACTATATTGAAGGAGTCCAGTATAATCTAAATAGAAAAAAACAAAATTCATCGGACCTTGAAACTTTGTGCATTATTCTCCTTTGGGAAATTAGGGATGACTGCATAGATGTATTAAATATCATGGGATATGGAGACGTGTCCTAGTTGACATACGATGAAATTTGTGACCTAAGTAGGCGTTATTCATGTAGAACTACAAAATATGGGAGAGGCCCTAGAGACATAGTTTCAAAGATCACTAGGACATCTACTAAAGAAGTTACTAGAGCAGAGACAAGAAATTTGTTGGATAATTTTAAAACTGACATTCTTATCTTTCCTCCTCAAACCCAACAATATTGTACTCAGTCTCACTCACCACTATAGCACCCACAACAACTACAGTTACCATCCAACCATCCTCCATAGATACCATCAAAACTACCTTCCTATCCCATACCTAACCTGAATAATAAAGTAGTACATCCCTCCTACAATGATGAACTACCCCATTTTCCAACTTATGTCATTTATTCTATAGATTGTAAAGATATGCATCTACACTCAAGAAAGGTGATTCATGATCAAAGTACCCCCCTTATTCAGAAACAGGATGATGAGGAAAGTCTTACCGAGATGGATAATCAGATCACCAATTCCTCTTCAAATAATTAGGCTACTACTTTAGAACAACCACATGTAGGAGAATCAGTTCCAACTACCCCATATCCGGAAATAATATGTATATAAAAGTCCCCCACACAACCAAAATTCATTTTTTTAGGGGAACTTAGAAATGTGTGTGTTAAAATTCCCTTGTTTCAAGCCATTAAGGATGTCCCAATTTATGCTAAGGTTTTTGATAACTCTTTTTTGAGAATTCTAGGTAGGAAGAAGAAGGATCCCAAAACTATTTAGGTCATAGGGGAATTGGCTGATCTAATTCTAGGGAAAATATGTGTGGACAAATACATGGATCCAGGAAGTCCATTCGTTAATGGTAATATCAATAACACTTTCATTCCCAATAATCTTATTGACTTAGGGGCATCTATAAATATTATGACCGAAGGAGACAATTGAAAAGATTCAATTACCTAGTCTATGACCAACCCCTATAGTCCTTCAGTTGGTATATATATCTAAGGTAAATCCTAAGGGGATGCTTGAATATATAGTTGTTTTTGTAGATTCGTGGGAGTGCCTGACTAAATTTATGGTCTTGTAGCCAAAAGCCAACCTGGGAGGATATCCATTGATTTTCGGTAGACCCTAGTTGGATATTGTTGGTGCATATATTAGCTTCATATCATGGGATATGAAAATCTCTCATGGAAGTTACACTAAAAATATTACCCTTTATCCCCCTGCCAAACCTTCTTCTGACTTGGAGAATCCTCCTTGGCTTGAAGATAGTGATGAGGAAACCACCTAGCCTATATTGACTCTTTACCAAGCCTCAACCTTTAGAGAAGACACTAAGGATTATTTTATTTGTACCTACATAGCACATCCTCACATAGCCAACCATTCATCCCTTGGGAATATCTTGTGGAAAAATTCCCAGGAGACTTGCTCGCTAGTTGAATTGACACAATGGTTTCCTTAGATGATATATCTAAGAATAATATCTTATCAGTTGAAATTCATCTTGGGGAGAGCTTGAACATTAATGCTAAACTAGAGCCTTCTCAACAAGAGAAACTTATCAGGATGCTACAAAAGCATAGTAGTGCATTTTCCTGGGACTATACTAATATGAAAAGGATCCATCCTAATTTGTGTACTCGTCACATATATATTAAGGAGGATTCTAGACCCATTGGGTAGCCTCAGTGATGGATGAATCCTACTCTAAAGGACATGGTAAAAGAGGAGCTTCAAAAGTTGTTTGATGTGAATTTCATTTATCCAATTTCCAACAATAAGTGGGTTTCACCCTTAGTTATTGTGCCAAAGAACATGGTAAATGGCATGTGGGTGTCAACTATAGATAATTGAACAAGGCCATCTTAAATGATTAATTCCCCTTGCCATTCATTTATCAATTCCTTGACACCCTAGTAGGAAAGAACTATTTTTCCTTTCTGAATGGATTCAATGGCTACAATCAAATCCAAATCACCCCTGAAGACCAAGAGAAAACCACTTTCACCTTCCTTGGGGAACTTATTCTTACCATGTGATAACATTTGTATTGTGTAATGATCCATCTACCTTCCAAAGGGATGTCCTCGGGATATTTTATGACTTGACTAATTATTGTGTGGAAATTTACATGGATGATTTTACCGTATATGGAGATACCTCTGAGGAATCCTTAAATAATATTGAGAAAATCATGATAGGATTTTAGGAGACAAACCTTTCTCTCAATAATGAGAAATTACACATGCTCCACACTGAGGGAGTTGTGTTAGGCCACCACATATCAGTTGTAGGAATCCAAGTGGACCCTACTAAAATAGAAGTCATTTTCATGCTTCTAGGTCCAACAACCTAGAAAGATGTCCATAGTTTCCTAGGGCATGCAGGATACTATCAAAGATTCATATAAAAAAATACTAAGATAATATCACCCCTATTTCAATTACTTACAAAAGATGTAGAATTCTACTAGACTTCCCAATGTCAAGTTGCATGTGAAGCCTTGAAAGAGAAACTATCAATTACACTGGTCCTATAGGTCCCAAACTAGCCCCTACCTTTCCATATTTCTACAAATTCTTTGGATATATCTATTGGAGTTATGTTGGGTAAGAAAGAGGAACAAAGACCATCTGACATCTATTACATCAGTAAGAATCTCACTCATGTTGAACAAAATCATACTATAACTAAGAAAGAGTTTCTTGTTGTTGTGCATGCTATTAATAAATGTTTTCATTACATTATTGGTTACCCTATGTCTGTGCATACAAACCAATTTTCCCTATGTTATCTCATGAATAATCCTATCACTTATGGCCAAGTGACTAGATGGATGCATTTTTTACAGTATTTTGACATTTAATCCTTGAAAATCCTAGGAGAGAAAATGTGATTGTTGATTTCCTCTGAAGGCTCACTAACGAGGGAGAATTTATTCTTGTAGAAGACACTTTTCCAAACAAACATATATTTTATTTGTCTACTAACACACCTTGGTTTGTAGACATCGCTAACTATCTGGATGCAAGGAAGCTCCCACAACATTTGTCACCAAGAGAACGCTAAAGGGTCATCTGACAGAGTGTTATGTACTCATGGATCCAAGGGTACCTCTTCTGCACTGTTCCATATCATATTATCCAACATTTTGTTCGAGAAGATGAGATATAATATATTCATAAAGCCTACCACAATGAACCTTGTAGGGGTCACTTCACTAAAAAAAGAACTGCAAATAAATTATTTCATTTGGGGTGTTATTGGCCTACCATTTTCAAGGATACCAAGAAATATGTAAGAAGTTGTGACAAGTGTCAGTTGATGGTTTGACTAGTTCAATCCGATGAGATGCCACTACAACCTCAGGTTTTGGTGGAGCCATTTGAAAAATGGGCCCTTTACTTTATTGGGCCAATCAACCCACCATTAAGATAGAAGGTGTATATTCTAGTATGCATCAACTATGTGACCAAGTGGGTCGAATCTAAGGATTTTCCAAGGGATACTAAGTAAGCAGTGGTTGACTTCTTGTACAAGGAAATTTTTGTTCACTTTGGGGTCCCCCGAGAAATTATTATCGACCAAGGGAACCAATTCACTTATCAGCTTATCCATTCTATCACTGAGAAATTTAAGATCAAGCACCATATGTCTACTCCACAGCACCCTTAAGAAAATGGATAGGTGGACATTACTAAAATGGTACTGGGGGAAATTATAACCAAGAAAATCTAGAATCATCACAAGAACTAGGTTCATAGGCTCCCTAATCCCTTTGGAATTACCAAACCACCTAGAGGAATACTACAGGATTCACTCCCTATGAACTTGTGTATGGGAATCATGTGCTTCTTCCAATAGAATTTGAGATCAATACATTGAGAACTGAAGTGCAAGTGGGGTTTGATTTCTTAGAGACTCAACAACATTGTCTCAACCAAATCAATGAGCTTGACGAAATCCATCACTACAAGGAAAAGACCCTCTAGCAGAGGTTTTAGTGTTACGAAATTAGCAAAAACTCTCAAAAATACCTCTGCGAAAACATTTGTTTTTGGTAGCCGATGTTTTTGTGGAGATTATAATGGAAATTCATTATAAATAAAAAACATTGGGTGGGCGGAGGTTGTAGAGGATGTTTTTCTAGTCGGTGTGATTCATGGTATATACACACTGGTGTGTTCTCAAACATAAATCATCGATGCCTACATTACACCGAAAGCACCAGGCGAGTCCTAAAATATTGGGGCACCGATGCATTTATAAAAATTAACTCACTGATTGAATCTATGATACCAAGAATCAAGGCACTCTCTAACTTAAAGCATCAGTGCTTACAATTACAAGAAAGCATCGGGGTTGTCCAAAACAATTGGGGCACCGGTGCTCTTATAAGTAATAAAGCATCGGTGCCTTAATAAGAATAAGGCATTGGAATAATATATGATACCATCACCGGTGCGTTAAAAAAAAAAACCCTGTCGGTGCATGATATTCAGAACGCACCGAGGCGGAAGTGGGATACAAAAGCATCGGTGCGTTCATTAATTAAGTGCACCAATAAAGGTTTTTTATTATTATAATTGTTGATTAAAATAGTATTAAGATCGATCTCGGTTCCTTGTATATTAGCACCAGTGCGAATTTAATTACGACACCGTTGTGTTTTATCTTGAAACGCATCAGTGTTTTTTATCATTAAACGCATCGATTGTCATTTTCTCTTTTTAGAAACACTGACCTATGACAGTGCACAATTATTGTTATTTTTTAATTCCATTGTTCATCAAAAAATTGACATATATCTTATAATAGAATTCATATAAATTAAATTTTGATTAGTGCATTTGGATATGATGTTTGGATTAATTTTTTATAACATCAAATTTCACATCTCTTCATTATAATATTTAATCATCCATATATTTAATCAGTGATGTAACATTTCACAACAACATTGGACAACGCAATAGAATAAAATAAAACATATTTTATTATATATGAATAATAAGCTCTTTGTCATACAAAATTGGTCGTCACTTATTGGTAACCCCTTGTCTTTCAATTGGGACACTATGTCCATTACATTAAAAAAAATGTTTTATTTTCACAGACAATTATTTCAAAAAATACAACTTGCATTGATATCCAAATATATTGATCATCATTTGTCACTAGATCTGTTGTCAATGCTCGAGCTACTTCCATGACTTGGGTTATTTGGTCAAATTTTTTGTTGATTGTATCGATTGTTTTCCTCTTCTTCAAATGATTCCATCTACAAAAATAAAAATAAAGTGTAATTAGTGTATCTACATTGGTGAGAATAATGAAAATTGAAA
>SNQJ01S0067124.1:7928-19090 GCA_010110895.2 Picea sitchensis | reverse complement strand
TCTCTTCTGCGAGCCTGTGAAAGGAGTGCATAGTGTCCGGAAGGTGTGCATTGATAGAGTCTATTTCGACTCAGAAGCTTAGAAGAGATAACATGAAGATTTTGTATGCAAGGAGTGCATAAGTGTCTGCGAGGTGTACGTTGAAAGAGTCTTATTTGACTCATAAATCCAGGAGGGATAGCTTGAAGGTGTGTGTAGGAGGAACCACGCTCGAAGTCATATTGTTCAAGAGGAACAATTGAGTCGTATAAGGATTGTTGCAAGGAGTGCATAGTTTCCCATCAAGAGTTAAGTTGAAGTAAGTTTGTTGCAAGGTGTGTGCACGTTCAATACTTGGCTAAGTATCGAAGGAGTCATTCTGAGAAGTTCAGAGTGTTGAGGAGGAATCAATCCAAGGGAGATAACGGGGAGATTTGTATGCAGAGAGAGCATATTGTCCGCAAGGAGTGCGTGACAGAGTCTTTTGACTCGGGAGCTTAGAAGGAGTAGCTTAAGTGTCTTTGCAGAAGGGTGCAAGGAACTGTCGCAAGGTGTGTGTAGTCATCCACAAGAAGCTAAGCTTTGGAGGAAAACATGTTGCAATGCGTGCACAGGGTAAGTTTTGATTAAGTGTCAAAGAAACGCTCTAAGGAGTTAGAGGTTTCGAGAAAGAATGAGCTCAGAAGGGATAGCGGTGAGAATCCTTCAATAGGAAGGAGTCCTTGAAGATTCTCTAAATTAATGAGAAATATCCATTTAGGAGGAAGAGGGATCGTTCCAGACCCTTAGATCTAGGAGAGTTGCATGGATGTTATCCCTAGGAATATTTTGGCACTTCGTGCTTAGAAGGTTTTGAAGTTTTGAGGAGTTGGGATCATTGAAGTCCTCAAAGCCATGAATTAATCATTAGTCGTGGGTTGCAGCGAGGATACGTGGCAGCAAATTGGAGAATTTGGAAGGTAGAGCTCTGGAATCTTTGTGTGGAGCAAAAGTTGATTTTCGTGAAGTCGCAAAGAGTGGGTAGATCTGGACCACCAGATCTAGAGGAGACACATGGCGGAGATCCATGAGCTTCGGAAGAAGGTAAGAGTGGAGTGAGCCAAACTCCCGAAGTTGCGAGGTAGCATAGAAGATTTTGGCAGTAGATCTAAGGAGGACACACCTCATCAGATCGTGGAATCCAGAAGTACGCGTCTAGAAAAAAGGTAAGGAATCATCCTAGTCGTTGATCGCATGGACATGTGGTGTCATCTCTGTCACTTCGGTGATAGAGTATTTCGAAGGAAAAAGGATTTGTAGTGTTCGGAACTCTCGAACACCGAATTATGAAATAGATCTCAGTCGTTGGTTGTCAGAGGAGCACGGACCGTAAATCTGGTCCAGAAGTTTTTTCCAGTTCGAAGCTCAAGTAAAAAGGAACTAGTTGTGTTTAAAATCATTGAAGCACGCAGTTGCGAAAGGGTTTTCCTAAGGTTATAGAGTGTGTTCATATCGAAGAAGAGCCTAGCGGAAGAGGTAGTGTTTGTCGTTCAGTGTTACCAAAAGTGGAGAGAGAAGGGTCGCGGGTGAATTGAACTTGCGTGGTAACAAATAGGGACCTGTGTAACTAATTCCAGGGTATTTTGAAGGCTTGAAGAGTTGATTCGACTTAGGTTTTTGAAGATCCTTGACCAGGAGGTCGCAGAACCCCGGGAAAGAAGGGGGGGGTTCATCATGTTTCCCATCACTTGTAAAGTGTGTTATGGTCATCACTAACATTGAGAGACACCTAACCTCCTCTTCACCAAAAGAAGCGATATGTATTTTTCCATCAGACACCTAAAAATCAATTGGGGAAAGTACATCAACCCCAATATATCGTTGAGATTACATAAGCTGACTCTCTGTTGCAACACCTACTGGGAAATCTGGGAACTCGGGAAAATCCTACCCTCTCCTAGATATCCCAGTGATAAAGTAAATATCATCCCCAGTGGGTTGGTACCACTGATATGGACCCACACAAAAAGTTTGTCAATGGACATCCCATCAATGGATCAGATGCACCAAAAACTGAGAGTGCCCCTTCAAGGATGTAGCCTCATCATAGTACTTAAGGAGGTCTATATTCCTCAAGAGAACATGAGTTGTTGCATTAATAGGGTGAGGGTACAAATCCCTCTCCCTCTCCCTCACCTCCCATTCCCATACAACATTGTACATGTCCACCCTCTGCTCTTACTGCTGCTGCTAATCTCTCTACTCACGTCCCTGTATGATGAAAATATGAAATATATCAACCTCACTCATACATAAAACATAAAAAAAATCTACCAAATGAGAAAAAAAATTATAAATACGGAAAAATAACTTCCTTCAAAAAATAAGTAAATTTCATAACCGATGCACCTGAAAAATAGTCAAGCACCGCCCATGGTGCGCCAGTGTAAAATAACGCACCATATAAAAAAAATTATATTATGTTATGCGGTGCATTGTATAACCCTACCACACCAGTTCGGTCAGGTAAACCCACACCTCGGTGTGTTATGGTTATCCTACGCATCACTTAAAATAAAAACAAATTAAAATCCTAACGCACCATAAAAAAAATAAAAAAATAAAAAAATTAGTTAAGGTGGTGCATATATGTTCCTTATATTCCCCAATGCATTTAAGTAACGGAGGTGCACCGCCCCACCATTATTTTAAAATTGACACATCGCCCGACCAATGTGTTACAACTACCCTAAGCACTGCTTAAAATAAAAACAAATTAAAATACTAATGCACCGTAAAAAAAAAAATAGTTAAGGAGGTGCATATACGTTCCTTAAATGCACTGGTGCGTTTCGGTAACAGAGACGCACCGCCCCACCAATTTTTTAAAATTGATGAGTAAGGAACTTTGCAATTTTTTATCTAATTGTTTCGGGCTGTGTCCTCAAGTCATTCGGCTCACACCACTAGTGGTGCACACAAAGAATTTACAGGGCGCACCACGACAAAATGCCTTTGTAAAAATGAATGCACCGATGTGCATGCTTACTAATGCACCATGAAAAGTATTATATATGATTCATGCATTGCATCATGTACCGTAATGGACCGATGCATTAGAGGTACTAAGACGCATCGTCCAATAGATAAATAATTTTATGCAGTGCGTCGATAAACGGACACGTCGGTGCATTCTTGTTTACCTACACATTGCCGAGGAATTTAACATTATGTTGTTGTGAGCCCTATAAATTTACAGGGTGCACTAACCATGGTGAAATCCAAACGTATTGAACGCACCGCACTGGAAAAAAAAATAAAACTGAGAAAAATTAACTCAATTTTAAATTTTAATCCGCTGAAAACATAAGTTATAAAGAAACAAAGATATTACCTGGATATTTGGTCTTCGGGGAAGCATGGTTGGGACGTAGTCAAAAAAACCAAATTTACCCATCATTTGGAAAAATTCAAAAGCCACACACACAGCAACAAATAGAAAGAAGGAAAGAAAGGGAAACACCGACGATAGGGCGCTTCAGAGAGGCAAAAGTTGCGTTGGTGCTTTTTAGCTCTACAACACTCAAAATGGTAAAAATGAATTTTACGACTAGTAAATGTTTTTTTACTAAACCTTGTTCCAGTGCACTTGATCACTGAACGCACTTGTGCTAAAATATTTACATAGCGCACCGGATAATATTTTTTACAAATAAACCAAACATGGTGTGCCATTTTAGAGCATTGGTGCACATCGTGCGCCCGGTTACTATGGAGCGCATCGGTGTATATATTTTTTGAAGAAAATCCTACAATGGTGCATAATTTTTTGTCACGGTGCGGTCGATTGTCCGACGCACCAGTGTGTCTGGTGTTACATAGGGCACTGGTTAATAACCCTAACATGGTGCTCCCTTTGGAGCAACAGTGCACCTTGGTGTGTCTGTATACTAAAGAGTGCGTCGACATATATTTTTTGAAATAATCCTACAATGGTGTGTAAATGTTTTTATTTAACCATGCCACAGTGCACTCTATTATTAGCGGCACCGGTGCGTCTGGTTTTAATAAGCGCACCATAATAAAAAAAAATTAAATAACTCTATCATGGTGTGTCTGTTCAAAGCACGTGTGCTGAGCGATGTGTCAGTATACCACGGAGCGCACCGAAGTATATTTTTCGAAATAATCCTACGATGGTTCATATTTGTTTTATTTAATCATGTCACGATGCAGTTATTGATGCAACGCCCCAGTGAATTGGGATGTTATAGACACACCAATGCAGTGTCTTTAAAATATAAGCATTGTTTTGCTTTAAAATTTATCGAAAAAAAATTTCCAATAATATAGATTAGAATTTTTCTAGACTAAGCATGTTGTAGACTCAAGGATTTGGTGAACTCCCAACTATATTATAAATGGAAAATGATTATACTTTAGGATTTTGAGAGACGGTTATGATCATTGGCGGTGAGATCACACAGGTTATGATCATTGATGGAGAGATCACGCAGTTTGTGATCATTGACGATGAGATCACACAAATTATGATCATTGATGGCAAGATCACACAGGTTATGATCATTGATGATCATGCGATATGGTTATGATCATTGATAGCTAGATCACACAAGGTTATAATCATTGACGATCATGATGGCAATATGGGAAGGGCAATCCAGATGGTAGTAGGTACTCATGGAGCAATATTCTAATCATGGACATCATGGTCATAAGAACTCAAATTGTCATCATAATCACACACAATTTTGAATTAGCAACAAATATAGTTCATAATTTTTCTAGACATCTCATTCGTTGGGAGTTCACCAAATACTTGAGTCTACAACATGCTTCAGATGATTATAGATTAGAATTTTGTGAGACTACCAATACTTTAGACTCAATTATTTACAACTGAAATTCTTATACTTTAGATTCAAATCTTTACAGTTGAAATTCCTATACTTTAGACTCAAGTTTTTACAGCTGAAATGCAGACAAAAATTCGCAGAAACGCCCGGGAAACAAATCCCTCTCCCTCGCCTCCCAATCCCGTACAACATTGTACAGGTCAACCCTCTACTCATTTTGTTGTTGTTACTCTCTCGGTTGGCATCTCTGCATGATTATGAATATGGCCAATAATTTTTTTTAATTTAACCCTTTTACGATGCGCTAAATAACTAGCAGCACCGATACGTCATTATTTACATAGCGCATCAGAGTATTTTTTTCAAAAATATTACCACGTGTGTCGTTGTTTGGGAGAAACTATCTACACTAATGCAATTGTTTAAGTAGTGCATAGTTGTATATAAAACTTTTAAAAATAAGCCATAGTGCGCAATTTGTTAGAGCAACCATGTGCCCCGATGCGTCATTATTTATGTAGTGCACCGGAGTTTTTTTTTCTGAAATAACCCTACTATGTTGCGTTAGTTTTGCGGGCACCGATGCGTCAATTGTATAAAACAGTCCTGTGTGTTATATATTTATAAACGCACCATACAAAAACATTTTCTAAAACCTCCATTATAAATGGATTTTTGGGTTATTGGGCCCTCCTGATTGACTCAAGGTATAAATATTTCAAGGGAAAATTTTACACTTGATGGTTGGGGTCATACGTAATTGAAATTGATTATGACAATGGCTCCATAAATATTTTCACCATCGATGAAAAAGGACTCCATTGATGGCCAATGGTCATCAGTTAAGGCTATACCAGAAACCCAAATCCAAAGAGGAATTTATACAAGATCTATTGAAGCAAGCAGATATGGAAGTTGTAAGTAAGGTGGCTATGTTTTCAACCTCCTAATCTCTTTTCCAATTATAATTTCAAAAAAAAAAAATTATAAAGATTCACTAGTGAAAACCTTATTTTAGGCACTCCTAGCCTTGATTATATTAGAAAACAGATCATGGCTAATATTACCAAGAAAAAAAAAATCCAGTCATGAAAACCTCTTATAAGGCGCAACTGGACAGAACTCTTTTTGAAAATTGGTTCATCAACAAGCAAGGTATCAGAAAAAGTGATAAGAAAAAAAAAAAAAAAAATCCACCAACTTCCCAAGGATAGCCGCCTTTTTTGTTCAATTACAAGCGCAAAGGATGATTCCTTGTGCCAACTCCCTGTGAATATTACATGGGTGTCCAACAAATATTTTGTATTCCACTACGATAATATTGAGTTTATTTTCAAGTGTGATGTTTTTCTATAGAATCCTGACACCACCAGAAGAAGAAGCAAGAATTTTCTACCTTGTATTATCATTATTTTTCCACCAGCTTCACTATGGGTTCCTTTTGCAGGGTCAAAATGATGGCCACCAACACCTTGGTTCCAAACATTCAAGTGTTTTTCAGAAGGATTCAAGATCATTTTCCTTCCTTTCTTCGTCGCTTATCATCGTGACGAGGTCTATTGGCATCAGTTAGTCATCCATGACTCAAGTCTCTTCATAACAAATTTCAGGTTGTTTTTTCATTTTTTTATAATTTTTTTCTTTCTTAGACTTAGAAATTTATTAATAAGCACTTCTAGTATCCGAGATTTTCCTCCATTTTCCTTTCAAATGTTGACAAAAAATCAACTTATGGAATTCAGTAGCCCGAAACTTAGCAAATTCTAAGTCATGCATGCAAAATCTTAAGCTGTGCACGATGATACTAGTATCAGAGAGCGATTTTTCTCTCCTGCCATTGATCATTTCGAATTTCCCTCATGTCTCCTTCATCATTCCCTTGTCCTCGAACATGTGTGAATGATCGAATCAGATTGCTCCCGATTATTTCCTCGTGCCACTGGTTATTTTGATTACCCCTCCAATCGCCTTAATCATTCTTTTGTCCTCACCATAATTCAACACAAACCTCCACTACCTCATATCATTACCATACCTGATAATTGAATGATACTTCCCCCAATTTACCAAAAATTTGGCTCAAAGGTGTTTTTACAAAGCTCAATCAATATTGTAGGTTATCTGTGTGCATTAAAATATAATGGGAGGCTCGGTGAGCAGAGTAGAGCCCAAGTAAATTGATATCATAGAAGCCAACCGTTCGGGCATGGAGATATTTGCATAGGAGGGATGACTTTCTTTCTTTGACAAATTCCAGGTTTCAGATGCAAAAATTGCTCTGGAATCTTCTCAAACCTTCAATGGGAGACAGGAATTGGTGCGGAAATTGACATTGGTTATCACCGATGAATTCATCAATAGAGTAATAGGACTTCCCAAGCAGGGAGAGAGATGGTATAAAAAATTGAAATTTCTAGCTAATAGTTGGCCTCAGTTCTTGGTCAATCCCTCTCCTATGATAGATGTAAGGAAGGGAATTCAGAGGGAAGCACTATTGTCACCATGGAAAAAAATCGTTGTCTTCATACAAAATTTTATCATCTGCGAAGGGAGATTTAGCATGGGGTTTCACTATCACATCTAGCTCCTAATGCATCTCAGAAATCGTAATCTCATGAAGATGTCATTTTTCTTACTTAATATTCTGACAAAAATGACTACTGTCGTAAGAAAGAAAACAAACCATGAGACAAAGCTATACCACCAAGGTTTAATACAAATGTTAATCATGGAAGAATTAGACTAGTTGAATATCCCATGGGATGTGTTTTCTAGAGGGATCGAAATGAAACCACATGCTAGGGTCATCTTTCCAAAGGATCGGCCTACACAAAGAAAATTTCAAACCTCAGCGTCGTCTACTTCAGCTCCATCCACGTCCACTGCTATGGAACCATGACATCACTATGAAACATGAGCATCCAAACAATCAAGGGATTTAGGGTCATAAGAGAAGAGGATTATAGGACCAATTACAAACCCTACTATAGAATTAGTGCCCATCTCTTATGAGTCTAAACAAGTTGATCTAGATTATATTGAGAATGAAATCGAACACATGCAGAAATATAGAGAGTACAACAATACAATGAAACTCAACTTCTCTTAGTGAATAAAATAGTAGAATATTGTAGAACACAAACTAGCTAGAATGTTGGTAGCGTATCTCTAAAGAGAAAGAGATGTTGACTACACTCATTCACAAAATGATTATTACAATGAAGTCGAAAAGGTCCTTTTATCATGAAACCTAACGAAAAGGTCCTTTTATCATGAAACCTAAAAAACAAAGAGGCAAAAACTCTAAACATCAAACCCTAACCCTAGAAGATGAAAGGCCAAAAGTATTATGGGCCTTGAGTTGGTTAGTTGATACGTCAACTTCTCAGGAGAAATTTTTGCATACAATCTATGTTTGGGGTGCACATAGCTAGTTGGAAATAAATATTCGGGGAATAAAACTTTTGCTATGTTTGGGGTGCACGATAGCTCGTTGGAAATAAATATTCGGGAAATACAACTTTTGGTTGGGGCCAGGGCATGTCATTTATAACCTCTAACCCCATGAATGTCCAAAAAATGTCCTTTAGGGACTCAAAATGGCCCAAGAAGTTTGGGACCTAAAAAACCGTAGAAAATTTGTCAAGATGATAGAGAACCATTGAATCGGTGGAAGAGGTGGGTGGCCATTGATATCCACCTAGATTAGTCATCCCCCTTAGGAATCTTTGCGTCAATTTCCCTCATCATATTAGGAAACTTTTATTGAATTTGACTCATGGTGAGACACTTGCCTTGGTGAACAAGTTTCCCTGCTTTGATGACCGGGTAGAGCTGTATTTTTTTTTTGGTGGGATCCTTTCATCTATGTATCCATGATTCAATCAATTGTATCCTACTCAAGTTATTCAATGTTAAGCTTTGTAGGGGCCAAGTCCTCAGCTACCTCTGAGGTGTCCAATAGAGGTTAAAAATATGGGTGAAGGAGCTCCACATTAAAAATTGGATGCACGAAAGGATTGGGGGAATACTTAATTTAAAATAATTTCCACCTACATCATTGGTGATGGTGTAGGTTCTGTATCGAAGTGGAAAAAACGGTCCTGCAAGGAAAAAACACTTCAAATTATAGTAGACCCATTCCTCAAATTATTCAACAACAACATCTTAAGTGATTATGCAGTTATCGAAATTATGTTACAAGCCTGATTATTATGTTACAAGCCTGATTTTGTAGCAAGCTGCTGCAAAATTGAGTATGAGGTTGCTACTAGAAACTTTTTTTCTTGCAATTGTTATGGAGGATGCCATAACATATATGTTTAACTGAAAATATACCTCAAACCCGTTTGATTACTAAGAGAGAGACATCAAAACAATTGTTTGCTTCCATCCTTATGAATGTATGGATTCAAGGTATTAGATTCACTTGTAACTCATACTATCTTTGAATATGTGAACCAATATATACATAGTGAAATGGAAATGAATCAAATAACTCATACCTCTAAATGATTATTCCTTGTTGTATCACAACGTATTTTTCTTTTCGAGTAGTTTATTTGGCTTATCAATGTCAATTGTTTTTTTTGTTGTTGGTTCTTATGGAGTAATAATAGTGTCTTATTCCTCTCTTATTGTTGGTTCTTGTGTAGAAATAGCAAGGTATTTTTTTTTGGTTATTGTGGAGCAACAATAGGGATTCTTAATGTTGTTTCTTGTGTAGTGGCATCAATGCTTGTTGTAGCAATAGTAGTGTCTTTCCCATTTTTTGGATATTTATGAGCTGTTGGAAGTAGAGTAAGATGATGCCATGGTTCAGATGGAGTGGTGAAGGTTTTGAATTGAAAAAAGGTAGGGATGGTATGGGCACGAAAAGTGATGGTGTGGTCATGAAAGGTAAAGGTGATGGTATTCTCCCTCTCACCCAAAATGAAGATTTTTTCTTCCCTCAAAAAAATAGCAAATGGTAAAGGAGTAGGACAAAAAACAAAAAGAAAATAGGCTTAAGTGATATCCCATATACAAATCCATAGCATTCAATGAATCATATAAACAAATAGGAAGAAGAACCATACCTGCACCTACCTAGGAAGTCCATGAACTTTGCAGCAAGTATATGATTTTCTATAGCAAGTTCTTCACAAGCTTCCATGGAAAAAGCAAACATCTATGAAAATTTGTGCCAAGGACTACCAACAAAATGTCTTCCTGGTTATGAGAGATATGCATGAATATTTGAGGAAATACCACTTCTACAACAACTTATTCTAATACAAGTTCTTGTGGGGCAATAGTCTTTGTCTCCTAGGAAATTTCTTCAATTGATGTCGCTATTATTGGTTCTTGTGTGTCAATAGTAGGGCCTTCTGAGGCTGGTTCTTGTGTGGCAATAGTAGGGCCTTATGAGGTTGCTTCTTGTGTGGAAACCTCAATCTTCTAGGGGTTGGTTCTTGTATGCCAACACCTATTTCTTCTCTTGGATAATATTCTCCTGATAGTTGTTTCTTGTGTGACAACCACCGGGATTATTGGTACTAGTTCTTGTGTAGCAGCACCAATATCATCCTTAGAACTTTGTTATTTTGTTGCCTCTCTAGAAATGGTGGATCTATGAAGTACTACTAGGAATAGAGACATACTGCAAGATTTGTAACACACTATTAATTTTTGAACATTGAGGAAGTGTGTTAGGTAGGATTAGTAGCAGGAAGGTAGTGAAAAAATATTTGATGGATTGGTAGCAACAAATTCTTGGAAACCTTTATTTAGCATTGAAATTGGAAAGGTAGTTCAACCTTGTAAGTGGGCCAAGTTAATTTATTGGGTGGGTTAAGAGTGGGTGGAGAAGTGATCCAGATTTAAAAATGGAATTGTTAGGCCAGGATAGAAGAAAATATAACTCCACACTTAATGTATTTTGCATTAATATGATAGGTGCATATATACATGAGTAAATGATTCTTGGTCTTCCCCAAGGAGTGATTGTTTCCATCACCTGTGACTCTTCATATTTACATTATAGTTATAAGTAACTCAACCTCAAAGGATTACGTGTCCAACTTTCCCCCCCTTAATCTAAAAGGATGTGTGTGAGTCCAAGCATCATTCTGAACTTCTCAAATTTTTCTCTTCCAAGTGCTTTGGTGAAGATGTCTGCAATTTTCTCATTTGTGGAACAATGTCTTAAGTGAATAGTCTTGGCCTCTACATGATATAGAATCAAGTGATACTTTGTGTTTATGTGCTTGGTTCGATCATGGAATATGGGATTCTTTGCCAAATTGATTGCAGAAGTATTTTAAACTAGAAGAGGAGTATAATTTA
>SNQJ01S0067123.1:87191-99811 GCA_010110895.2 Picea sitchensis | reverse complement strand
GGAGCTCTGTATCGTGCCTGAGACCCCCCAAGAAATAATATATCTAAGAGAGGCCACTGCTCGAAGCACAGTTGGATGATTAAAAACCTTTGCCTTGGAATGCAAGTAGTTGAGCGCTAGAAGCGCCCAGACTTATGAAACCCTCGCAGAAAATATAGAATTGCAGACATTAGAGGCCCAGCTCCAAGAAGCAAAGTAGCATGCAGACACGCTATAGGCACAAATAAATACTTTGACCCCAGTCGAAAGAATGAAGAGGTTAGCAGAAAAACACACAACCCAACAATAGGTACATATGCTACAAAGTAAAGTGATGGAAGTCTCCCAACAACTTCAGCCAATCTAAGAAAAGGCATGACAACTGTTCGTTGAACTTGAAATCCAAGGAGATGAACTCGAATAGGTTTTCATCACTGCATAACAATGCCTGGAAGGACCGCTCAATGACAAAGTGATCCATGAATTTACTTAGCAAGAGGTTGTCGCACTGCAGCAGGTCGAAGCAGCTCGAGCCAAGCTCGAGGCATTTGAGGCGGAATTGATCAGACCAGAGTGACTCGGGACGAGTCACAGGTGAGTGTTGGGGGCATGTTGGCCCTTAACCAAGTTTTGAAGAACACTTGGTCATATTTGACTATTTTTGGGACTGCGACAGCTTGCCAAAGATGGAGCGCAACGCGAAGTGGAAATTAGGGAAACTAGACCTATTTTTGGGTCCCTTTTTAGGGTTTTGGGTTGATGTAAAGGGAAAGGGATGTCAGCCCGTGGGTTTACTCGTGCTTAGGCCCATTTTGTAATCTAGATACTTAGGCAATGTAAGTAGAGGATAGTAGTACATATATGTGATGTATAGCTAAAGGATCAGTGCTAGTAACTGGATCTGTGTGATCGGATGTATATTGCAAGTGCTCTGTGCATGATTGTAAGGGGATTGGAAAGCTAAGTGCAAGTTGTTGTAGCTTTGTGTTGAAGTGAAAGGAAGAAGGATCTAGCGAGCTACGTAGATATTTTGTTCTGTGCAAAGTAAGGGTCATTGAAGCTCTGTGCTATAACCTCTTGACCAAGATAATATAAAGAATAATACTATGTGGATGTAGCCCCAGGCTGGGGGTGAACCACAATAACTTTGTGTATTGTGCTCTGTGCTTCGACCTGATGTGTTTATCTCCTTCTTGGCTAAGTGCTTGATGTGATTAAATAGATTTAGTTATTCTTTGTGCTTCTGAGATAGGATTGAATGTTAGATATGATATATAAGTTGCTTGGTGTCTGATCTAGTGAATCCAATCTATCTTGTTGTATCTAAGTGCTAAGTCTTCTTGAATCTAAGTATGTACTGCGATGCTCTGTGCTATCTGCGAAGTGCTGTAAGGGTTGAATATTGATGGATAAACCATGCTAGATGATTGCTAAGTGCTATAATCACAGACCTATGTCCCAGCTAAGGTTGCAGACATCTGAGTCCTGCAACCACCCCTGCCTCTACCTCGGGTGAGACTTCATCTGCTTCGCAGGTGTTGTCGAAAGGGCCGGTAGTTAGGGTTTTGTTGGTGCGCTCTTGAGTGTTGAACCCTGGGTCTGCCCCCATGCCAACACTTCCTGTCATTTTTGTTCATTGTGACAAATCCTTGTCTTGACAGGTAATTATCTTACCTACACCATACCAAACATTAAGTTGTTATTTTTTTATATTTTAGCTACTCCTTTTGATTATTATATGTTTATTTACAGTGACCTACAATCCTCGCAATTATTTCTTCTAAGACATTTTGACATGCTTTTTTTTATTATCGATTAACTATTAAGATATATATGCTTCAATTTGTACTATAGAGTATTGTGTATTGAATAACCATGGAAAATAATTACACATCATTTAACGAAAAGTGGTCAAAATTTCTCAAAATTGAATCACTCGACACCATACACTAGCCTCTAAGTTGTTTTGTAGACAAAATGTCAATCTTTATAATTCACCACTAAAAAAAGAATGCCAACCACTTGTCATCCACAATTGGGCTGGGTTGGTTTAAATTATGACGTGTTTATTTGCATCTACATACAATGGTCACAATTTTATTTTCTAAGACACTTTGGCATGTTCTCATTTTTCATTGTCTGACTAGTAGATTTCATCATGTTATCATAGATTTCACCATGAATTTTTTATATTTAAGACACTGATCCTTATTAATAGTGTATAAACAAGTTACAACAACTACAAACTAAAGTTAATCACTACATCTAGAATTGCGTGTGATTATAAAAAAATTAGAGAAACAACATCACATATCAGAAAAGGGTATGTGGATTTTATTGAGAAAGTTGAAACAAATATTCTTTATTTATATTGGAAGACTATCGTATATAATCATAAATTCATTTGTTAAAGGTGCTTAGTCATAAGCCAAGAAAGTTAAAGGTGGCTAACCATAAGCTAAGATGGTTGAAGGTGGTTAGTTAAAAGTGATTGTTATGTGCCTAATCATGACATAGATAACATCTTTATAATAAGGTCATATGTGTACAAATGTTTTCTTTATATAATAACAATATATATACCTAACATAAGTTTAGGGTTAGTGTTTATGTATCTTATTAGTCCCTGCTAAAGTAGGGAATATAGCAATTGATTACAAGTCAAACTCATTTTGACTTTTGTAAATTTACAAAAATTTTAACAATGTTCTATAATGTTTTGTTTTGCATGCTTAAATAATGGAAATTCTTGTACTTTGTTTTGCAAAATGTATAGACCCGATCATGTCAACCACGATATTTAGTCTTGGGTTTTGTTTTGCATGCTTAAGTAATGGACGATCCCTTGTACATTAATAATTATATGTAATATCAACAGGTTATCTTGTCACTAATGCCAACCTACCCCTTTATTTATTACACTATGTTGAGGATAGCAAAGAATTTATGCGAAAGAGGGAAATGTTATTAATATTTCTCTGGGTGAGGTGAAGCTTTCAGAATAGTCTCTTCTTGAATATTGGTAAGCTTAGGCCTCTTTCATTGAAATTAGAGGCTTCCTCAAATTTTTCTTTTTAGAAGTTGAAATTGCAGTTTTCTTCTTTGTTTTACTATTTTATCTTCCACACTCATGCATCATATCTCTTTGTCTGTGGAAAATAATGTGACTTCTATTTGAAATTTGTGAATATTATGGAAAGATCTCGTAAATATTATGGAATCCACATACATTTTTCCATAGAATATACTAACTAGATCCAAAAACAAAAGACATGAAATATGGTACTACACATATTATAATATATTATCAAGGAAAAAACAAGCTACATGAAATTTGGACATTTGAACAAAAATTTACAAGTTAAATGAGTACATCAATAAAATAACATACTAACCTTGCAAGTTCAAAATCCGAGCTATGTAGATCGAGAATTGGATTTGTTCAACCGGTGGGTGACGGAAAAAATAAACAACTCAAACAAAATCCAAGAACAGTGTCGCAACTATAGCAATTGTGTCGCAAAGTCTCTTAAAGTCACGTCTATATAGATCAAATAGTCAGCTAGTTGTTAACACCGATCAATGAGATAGGCAAAATTTTCGTCGCTATTGCAACGAAAGTTCGTCGTTATTGCGACGAAAATCCCGACTAGATTAAAATAAGATTTTCATGGATATTGTGATGAACTTTCGAGGCAATAACGATGAAAATCCCGCCTTGTTTAAAAAAAAGATGAAACTAGTGGAAGCGTGGAAAAATTCCGTGGAATAATCCGCCCATATGTAGTAGTGTATCGGTTTCCATTGCCTAGAATGGATGACCTTATGGATTTTCTGAGTGGTTCATAATATTTTTCAAAATTTGATTTGAAGAGTGGTTACCACCAGATTCGAATCAGAGAAGGTGATGAATGGAAGACTTCATTTAAGACAAAAGATGGACTGTTTGAATGGTTGGTAATGCCATTTGGTTTAACTAATGCACCCAACACGTTCATGATATTGATGAACAAAGTATTTAAGCCATTTTTGGGTAAGTTTGTGGTTGTATATTTCGATGATATACTGATTTTTAGTAGGAGAAAAACAGATCATGTTGAGCATGCAAGAGTAGTGTTTCAACGCTTGAAGGAAGAGAAACTATTGACAAACCTGAAGAAGTGTACATTCATGCAGTGAGAATTGGTGTACCTGGGTTTTGTGGTTTCAAAGGAAGGAATGAAAATGGATCCTGATAAAGTGAAGGCTATCCTTCAATGTCAAACACCAAGATGCACATTTGATGTGAGGAGTTTCCATGGATTAACAAGCTTTTACCGTAAATTCATTAGGAAATTTAGCCAAATATGTGTGCCTCTTACATAATGTATGAAGAAAGGAGTGTTCCAGTGGACTATAGCAGTAGAGAAGTAGTTTGAAGAAATGAAGAAGAGAGTAAAAACACAACCAGTATTAGCATTACCATATTTTAACAAAGTGTTTCAAGTTGATTGTGACACTAGTGGAACAACAATTGGAGCAGTTCTAAGTCAACTAGGCAGACCCATTTCATTTTTCAATGAGAATTTGAATGAGTCCAAAAATGAGTACTTTGTTTATGATTAGGAATTTTATGCTATTGTGCAAGATTTGAGGAAATGGAGACATTATCTATTGCCGAAGGAGTTTGTCTTGTTCACAGATCACAAAGATCTGCAGTACATTAACATCTAAGGTAAGTTAAATCAAAAGCATACTAAATGGGTAGAATTCTTGTAAAGTTATTGTTTTGTGATAAAACCCAGGTCCAGGAAGTCCAATAAGGTAGTTGATGCATTAAGTCAGAGGATAGTGTTACTCAATACCATGTCGGTAGAAGTGGTAAGATTGAAATGTCTAAAGACATTGTGTGAAGAAGATGAATATTTCTCAAAAGCTTGGAAGGCATGTAAAGAGCCTTGGAGTTTAGCTAGAACACCATATCTGGACTACCATATCCAGGAGAGGTTTTTATTTAAAAATGAGTAGTTGTGTTTCCCAGAAGTTCCATACAGTTGAATCTCATTAAAAATTTGCACAGTGGTGGTTTAGGAGGACATTTTGGGATTGATAAGACCGCAACCTTGGTGAAAGAGAGATATTTTTGGCCCAATATTAATAAGGATGTTCGAAAGTTTGTTGAAGGTTTCAGGATCTATCAACTAGCCAAAGGAAAAAGTTAGAACACGAAACTCTATACTCCATTGCCGATACCCAAAGGACCTTGGGAGGATATCAATATGGATTTTGTGTTAGGATTGCCTATGACACAGAGAAAACATGATTCAACAATGGTAGTTGTTGACAGATTTACGAAAATGGCACACTTCATAGTATGTAAGAAGATTATTGATGCTAGTGAGATAGCTTCATTGTTTTTCAAGGAGGTAGTTTGATTGCATGGACTTCCATAGAGTATTACTTTAGATCGTGATACCATATTTCTTGGGAATTTTTGGAGGACACTCTGGAAAAAGTTAGGCTCAGATTTGTTGTACATTTCAACATATCATCCTCAAACAGATAGTCAAACTGAAGTAGTGAACATGTGTCTAGGAAATTTGTTGAGAAGTTTAAGTGGAGAAAATCCTAGTCAATGGGATTTGGGATTAGCCCAAGCTAAATTCACATATAATGATTCAGTGAACAGGTCTATAGGAAAGAGTCCATTTCAGATTGTTTATGGACGGTCACCAAAAGGTGTGGTATATTTGGTTGCATTGTCGGATTTGGAAGAAAATAAGAGTGTTGATGTGAATGATTTTGTGGACAATATGCATGAATTACAAGAGCAAGTAAATAAGAAATTGCAAACCAACAATGAAAATTATAAACAAAGAGCAGATCAACATAGGAGATAGAAGGTATTCCAAGAGGGTGAGATGGTCATGGATCACTTGAGGAAGGAGCGATTTCCTCAAGGCACATACAATAAACTCAAGTACAAGAAGATAGGTCCATGCCAAATTCTAAAAAAGATCTCTGATCATGCTTATCGGCTGGAACTTCTAGATAAATTTGACATATCTCCTACATTCAATGTTGTTGACCTCTATGAGTTTCATGAAGGGGACATAAGAGCAAATGAAGGTACCCTCAGCAAATGGGAACATCATCTACCAATTAAATCTGAGGAGCAAATTAAAGAAATTCTTGCTACAATAATTCGTAAGAAAACTCGTCGGAAGGAGTACATGGAATATTTAATCAAGTGGAAGAATCGAGGGGCATAGGATGCATCATGGGTGACTGAAAATCAGTTAGCACGTGTGCAGAACTCTTCAGTTCAGGAGCGATCTGCACATGAGTTGGAGCTCATGTTTTTCTTACCAAGGGTGTCTGATTAGGAGCATCCTTGGGCTCGGGCAATCCACATCACCCAAAAATATTTCCATTATGCAAATAGGACATAAGTCGAATAAGGATGATGTTAGTAGTCCATTTTATTTATTCAGATTGTTGTAAATTCGAACTGCTAATTACTCCTGCAACTACTCTTGCTATGATGAAACTCATGCTAAAAATGCCACGTATAGTGAAATTTTACAAGTGTCATGCTGAAACTCGTGTTGAAACATGTGCTAAAACTAGTGCTGGAACTCATGCTAAAACTGTCACGTATAGAGAAATTTAACAAGTGTCATGCTGAAACTCGTGCTGAAACTTCCACGTATAGAGAAATTTTACAGGTGTTACAATGTTTCTTCATTTGCAACACTGTGTCCACCCATATTTGATTTTTCCATGCTATCATGCATTCATGATGAGTCGCAACTACTGTTAGGTAAAAGAACTCAGGGCTAAAGGAAAAAGCGTGACCCAAGGCCGAAAGGAAGTTGAAGCAATCAAGAAGATAGAGAGACGATTTGGGTAACAACTCGTCTTGGAGGGAAGGCAAATCATTGCAGATTCAAGGAGGAGTTTTAAAAAGAAATGGAGTGTGATTTTGAAGGGGTTGGTGAACCACAAAGTAAGGAAATCATAGAAGGTGGACTGGAGAGAAATATTCTAGGTTGGGTGAGCACGCAGGAAGGACGAAACAAAATCTCAACCCATACATGCAGACCATTACCCTCTGGATGATTTCGTAGTGGTTTTCATCCACGCAAGCGGTAATTCAAGGTTGTCTTTTAACCCAAGCTAGATGTAATGTAAATCTTGTTATTTAGTTTGAATCAATAAAAGAGTGGTTTTGCATTTCGTGTTGAATCAATAAAAGAGTGGTGCTTAAGTTCCCATTTGAAGTTCCTTATTATTTAGCAACAATATATATGTTTTCCGTTGTGTATTCTGTAGTAAGGTGTGTGTTGTAATTGTTTGTGTGTTCCAGCATATATTTCTCTGCATCAACATGTTACTCCAAATGGATTTGGGGATAAGGAAGACATGTTAGGAAGACATAATAATAACTCTAAAATATTTTATAACCTTTAATTGAAAATATCATAAAATGATTTTAGAAGTGATATTAAAATGTATATATGGTTAATAAAGATAAATTCATCATTTTAATTGCATGATATACATAACTAAGAAAATAAACTAAATATTTTTCTTCAACCCCTTAGAAGGAGTAAGTCATACATAGAGAGAGAAATGGATCCATGTACATCTCAAAAAATATTTTTTAAATTTGTAAATAAACTAAATATTTTTCTTCAACCCCTTAGAAGGAGTAAGTCATACATAGAGAGAGAAATGGATCCATGTACATCTCAAAAAATATTTTTTAAATTTGTAAATGCAATAACTTACATAATTGATAGAAAGTAGGATGTCTTTTACCAAATATTCCCCACTTCATTGTATTTCCCTTTTATTTCTTTTTATCCAAAATATTATGTTATCTTTTTTTCGTTTTGGTTTTTTAAGAATGTTATCTTTACTTACACAACTTAAATATCAGAATGACTTTGATTGAAAGGTGTTTATAAAGAATGCTATGTTTATAGTGACACGCCAATTGATTTGGTTTGAAAGGAGTTTATAGTTTAATATATTATTTTAATAACGCCATGAAATTCTATCTTTACCTACATCCATCTACTGATAATGATTTTGGTTCACGACAATTTAGAAGCTATTCATAATGTCTACAATCACATTAATTTTTTTATTGGATAATTGATGGTTTTTCTTTGTATGAACTAGATCTCACCCCATTACTTAAGTTCAACCCTCCTCGCTGCCATTATAACCCTCAATTTTTACATGCAAAGCCTGCAATCATATGCTAAGATTAATCAAAGAATCATGTGCTAGTATTAATCAAAAGATTTGAACCAAGGTGAGCATAACAACATTGAAGGATTTGAGCTACCCTACCCTTTGAACAATGCATAATATTTTAACATAATTTATATTCTTTTACAAATTTTGTAGGTAAATAAGGGCAAAGCCAATACCAACTCTTGGAAAGCCAACAAGAGTAGAGAATACATATACAATCTTTGAACATCTTTTTAATATATATTTTGTAGATTTATAACTATATATATATATATTATTGATTTTGAATTTGAAGTGGCTTCTCAACTTTTGCTTATTTATAATAGTGTAGTATCCTATTAAGCATCATAGCAAAAAATTGTTTTTTTATTTATCAATTAAATTGCTTAATAATAAAAAATTGTTTTTTTTATTTATCAATTAAATTGCTTAATAACAAAAAAATATTTTTTTATTTTTTATTTATTAATTAAATTATTAAAAAAAAATTAAGATTCACTCACTCTGTTATTTGTTGTGTTCAACTTAATAAAGAACTTCGAAAGCCATATCAAGAGTTTCGGGCCTTTGAAAGACAAGGTTTTCACTCTTGTGACTTTCTGAAAGTCGTATCAGAAGTCTCGGGCTTTTGAAAGACAAGGTTTCCACTTCTGCGACTTTCCTAAGTATTTACTATTTATTGCCTGAGAAGTTGGCCAGGAGCCTATTCGACCTTCTCTCACTCAGGTGCAAAGGAATAGAATTAAACGCCCTGCTTTCCTGTGCAATAATAGTTTATACTCTTCACATGGATATTTTAGTATATGTTATATCTGTACAAAATACTGTAGATTGTTGTGCTTCTACTTCTGAATCCCAACATTGTCTCATGATCCACTACATGCCAACTATTAAGACTCTAGATCCCAGAATTCAAGACATATACAAAGGAATGAGACCTCCTGGGACACCCAAATATGGCTTAGGATATATAGAACAATGTGACCAGGTTATTCCTGATTGTCGTTTTAATAATCCTTTACCATCATCCATTCAAACACCATCAATAGATCAGATCCACAAGTTTCATTTTGTTATGACTGGATGTCCCAAAGGCAATATTGAAGAAGCCTGGATAAAAACGATGTTAAATTGGGATTTGTTCACCCACCCTGAAACATCTGAATTCAATATTTCTACCTCAGATAAAGAAAAATCAAGTTTGTCAAAAGAATGGAAAAATTATATATCTGAGAATAATCTATGGATTTCCTTTTACGAATGGAAAAGAAAGTCCCAGAATCCTATAGTTTAGATGATGGACAGTGGGAAAGCATCACCTTCCTACCATGAATGGAAAAGTTAGAAGGAAAAACTGTTGAATCTACCTCCACTTTTCCACCTTTTAAAGGGATTGTTCTTGAAGACAACAACATGCAAGTTAAGGCGGTACCCTTGATGCTTGCAGAAGAAGCCACCCAACTCTCAGGTGTAGAGAAAAGAATCCAGTCACTATCTAAACAAGTGAATTGGACAAATATTGCTTTAAAAGGAATGACCACTCACACCTTTGTGACAAATGACTATGCACGAAAAGGACATGTTAGAGACGTAAAAGTCTCTACAAATACTATAGTCCAATTTGTCAATTA
The DNA here is from genome assembly GCA_010110895.2 of Picea sitchensis. Lineage (NCBI taxonomy): Eukaryota > Viridiplantae > Streptophyta > Pinopsida > Pinales > Pinaceae > Picea > Picea sitchensis. The sequence goes on along the minus strand of SNQJ01S0067123.1, from coordinate 89,954 downwards.
GATTAATAACAAGGCATCAAATATACATGATAAAGTTGTAGAAACTCAACAGGTAGTTCTCCGGAAAATAGAAGAATCTGCAAAGAATCATGAAGAGCTGATGGAAGGTTTAGGAGAAGCCTTTTCCATCATGGGAAAATCCTTGTTAGAAATCAAAGGAAAAGAAGTCTCTCCTGATAAGCCCATTCCTCAATCATTTATTCTCCCTCATTCTCCAATATCTATTGTCTCTCCTGTATATAAACCTTCTGAGAAAACAATAGAAAAGAAATTTCCTCTCCACTTCCCAAAAGAAGAAGAAAATCCAGAATCTTTTTCATCCAAAAATTTATCTTTAGTTTCTATTCAGAAACCTTCATATGAAGACATTCCAAATCATATGAATAGGCCATCTGCACCAGATCTGATAGGGAAAGGAAAAATGCCTAAAAATCAGACTTTTTCTGAAGATTGGTTCCTAAAATGGAACATTGATAGTCTGTCTGTAGGGAAAATCCGCCAAATGTTGGATAGAATGTATGTTTCTTACAAAGTAATGTGCATGAAAGGAAAAACAGAAACAAAAGCATGCAAATCTATAATTCAGTGTTTTACAAGAACACTAAGCAAATGGTGGGAAGTCATCTCTTCACCCATCATGATTGCAAAGATGGAAGCAGAAGTTCTAAGAGATGAACAAGGCGGCATTGTTTATCACTTGAATGGGACTCCCCAAAATAACATGATAGGATCCCTAACTACCTTGATCTTAGAACACTAGTGTGGAACTGAAGAGGAATTGACCGATAAACATGAGTTGATACTGATGAATAATAAACGCAGAAAAATGTCTGAATATGAAGAATTTCACAAAGAATGGACCCAAAGGATCTTTGAGGTTAAATACAACCAAAATTTGCTTTGGAAATAGGTTTATCTAGTAGTCGTCCCTAGCAAATTTGTTGAATACCTCAAAATGCAAGAAGTATTCAAACTGCCATATGAAATGTACACTTGGGGAGAAATCTATTCTCTCGTCACCAAAGCTTTGGTAGGTTTGTGCATAAACATGAAGGTCCATATATCTGTAGATAAGTTATCTCACCTGCCTGATAGTAAAACTATTTGTGAAAAATATGGTCTTTATCTCACAGATCCATACAGAAAGAAAATAAAGAAGTTCAAGTCATTTAAAGAAAGAAAGAAAGGCAGATTCAAGCAAAAGACTCATTATTATGAGTCAGGGGATATTAAGCTCAAAACACATTCCCATCAAGCCAAGCAACAGATACAATGTTGGCTCTGTGGAAAACCTGGACATATTGCAAGTTCATGTCCAAAAGGAAAAAATTCTAGGATGAATAAAGTAAAGTATTCTAAACAAAAGGCCAAAGAAGCTCATCAAAAGGCCAGTGCAGAATCTTCTCAACAAATAATGCACAGAGTCCACTGCAACAGATGTGGGGCCAATGATCATCAGACAAACTAGTTCCCACATCATCCCTTTGTTAAAAGGGAAGAAGTTCACTTACTGCAACAAAGGTGTTGCTCTGATTCCACGGAAACTTCTGACTATGAATTTAGTTCAGAAGAATAAATTCTTCTAAATCAACTGTGTACATGCAGAAATCCAAATTTCTGTTCCTGTGAAGATTCATCCTCTTCATATAAGTCTTCTTCTCAGGAAATAAGAGAAAAATTAAAGGTTTGTATGTACCAGAGCACTGGAGATCAAGATGCCCAGATGCTAGCATAGATAAAGGCTTTGCCAGAAGGAGATATGAAAGACTCCTTACTAGAATCCTTTATGAAAACCATGACTGAGGACATAAACAGAAGGGTCCTGAATCTTTACACAGAGAAGGAAATAAGCCATTATTTTTAGAAGCCTCTTTTGAAACGAATACCAAATCTTTCATCGGACACAACAAGGAGGCTAAGATCCAGCATATTTCTCTCATCGAATTGGCCAAAGAAGCAAGTTTTTTGAAAAAAGAAATCACTGAATTAAAATTCAAATTACAGAAATATGAAGGAGAAACTGAAGATTCTTATAAAGTAGATTCATGGGCACGAAAAGAGATAAAACTCTTAAAAGAACAAATAGAATCCTATCCTCCACCACTTGAGGATGTGCCCATAGAGACACCATCTCATAACTCAGCTCATTTGCAAGGGTTGAATGCAATGAAGATCTTGCCTATAAAATTTCAGAAATATCATGTCAAGATTAGACTTGAAATAAATTCTGAAATATTTCATTTGAACGCTTTGATTGATACGGGATCAGATATGAATCTTATCCAGAAAGAATTGATACCTAGTAAGTATTGGCTCCCTAGTAATTACTCTGCTGTTGGACTGGGGAATGTTTCCACAGACCTAGATTTCGAAATTCCTAAAGGTATATTATGGTTTGGTCAATATGCTTTAGGAATGAGGTTTCTGATAGTTGATATACTAATAGATTGTATTTTGGGAACTCCTTTCTTAGCAGCTGTTGAACCTCATGGTTCTGCAAATGATTCATAAGGAAATCCAGGATATTTCATCACAATGCTGATGCAGGAGCATCGCTCCCTCAATCAAGCGAGCTAGCGCGTGGAGCAAAGAACAGCTGGAAAGCGCCAGCATTAAAATTTTAGAACATTGTAATATGGCTGCGCCAAACATTAATACGTTGATGTGATGAAGCGCACTTTGTATATGTAACGGACCTTGAGCGGATAAGCTCTCGTCCTTAGGTAGCTGAGGCATTTATTTAGATTTAATGCTGTTAGATAG
>SNQJ01S0067123.1:40467-80180 GCA_010110895.2 Picea sitchensis | reverse complement strand
ATCGTCTCACATTTAACATGGACACTTCCTCTGCCTCCACCTCCGCCGCTGCTAATCCCAACATCAATCACCCGTATGATGTCTTTATAAACCACCGTGGTCCTGACGCGAAGAAAAACTTCGCCAACCACCTCTACCGTCGACTTCTTCTACATGGATTCCAAGTCTTTTTGGACCAGAAAGAATTGCAACAGTGTGACAACTTCGATTCTCTAATAAAAGATGCTATTGAATCAGCTTCCGTCCATGTTGTAATTTTTTCTCCTGAATATGCAGAATCGCATTGGTGTCTCAAAGAGCTCCTCCTCATTCTAGAGACGGGCTCCACCATTATCCTAGTCTTTTATAATGTTAAACCCTCTGAACTCACGTGGACCCAGGGCTCGTATGCTCAAGCCCTACAAAAACATGAACTGCGATATGACTCAGCCACTGTTGAGAAGTGGAGAAATGCCCTGTATCTTGCTGCGGACAAAAGTGGTTTCGAACTGGAGGCGTGTAATAGGTGAGAACTCCAATCTTCCCTGTATTACTTTATGTTGGATAGATCTACATAGAAGTTTATTTGTTTCTCACTAGCTGTATTAATTTTCTTGGGAATCACCAGCGACGAGGGGGAGTTGCTCGAGAAGGTTGTTGAATGTGTATTGAAAAATGTCAAAAGACTAGGTTTTAACGTGGCCAAACATCCAACGGGGTTGGATGAGAGAATCAAAGATTTTGAAAACACAGTTCTTTTCCAGCAACAAAAGCATAGCGGGAAACCTCAGATCGTTGGGATCGTGGGGTTAGGCGGCGTAGGAAAGACAACGCTCGCAAAAGAACTTTTCAATAGGAAGTGTTCATATTATCGTAGCTCCTGCTTCTTATTTGATGTCAGAGATAACGCAACTAAAGGCCTTTTAAGTTCATTGCAGAGCAAACTTCTTAAGAGTTTGACTGGATTAGAAATGACAATAGACAGCATTGATGAAGGTATAGAGATGCTTAAGAAGCATCTTTCATCTTCTCAGGCTTTGGTGATTTTAGATGATGTCGATGATGTGGATCAGGTGGATGCACTTTTGCCAGGCGTTCACACTGTTGCGCGCTCTGATAGCTTAGTATTAATTACATCTCGGGACACAGCTGTTCTAAGAAGAGCAGGAGTCGAAGAGACATCAATTTACAAATTAAATGGCCTTCAGACACAACACTCGCGAGAGCTCTTCTGCTCCTATGCCTTCAGCCAGCCGCATCCACACCCGGGATTTGAATCTCTGGTAGATAATTTCATAGAAGCCTGTGGTGGTTTGCCGTTATCTTTGAAAGTGTTTGGGGCACTTTTCTACGGAAAAGATGACCAATCATACTGGCAAAACCAACTAGATAGTCTTGAACAAATACTTCCCACTGAGATACAACGGAAACTAAAAATTAGCTATGATACATTGAATGAAGAGGAACAACAGATATTCTTAGATATTGCCTGTTTTTTCATAGGAGAAAACAGGGATAAGGCTTTGAAAATATGGAACGGATCAGGCTATAAAGGTTTGCTGTGGTTTCAAAATTTACACAACAAGTGCCTTGTAGAATTGGACGACGAAAATAATATCCATATGCATGATCATCTCAGAGATATGGGAAGAGATATTGCAAATGATTCAAATTTGCAACTGCCTCGTCGTATTTGCTGTTCAGCAGAGAACATTGATGATTTGTTACAGCAATCATATGTAAGTCCTCAACCATTCAAATCTTTGTAAATTATTAAGAGAGTATGATATTTTGTTTTTCATTTTTTATTCTCTGCTTTTTGAAGAATGAACAGGAACCAACAGTAGTGCGCGGAATTATGGTGGCTCGTGCACGTCAGCGTCCCGATCATAATAATTATGTTGTTCGTCCTTTTTCTCTTCATGAAAAACGACGCTTTGTCTCAAAAATGTCATGGTTCAAAAGGAGTAGTCATGAGTTGTTGGGAAACCACGCGATGAAGTGTGTCCATAGACTGCTGAATAGACGTGATGGTTTTCTTGGTGTTAGTCTCCTTGACGTTGAAGACGGTGACATGGAACGCATTCTGAGGAGGGTGCAGTCACCAAATGTAATATGGATTCGCTGGTACAGGTGTCCCTACTCTTTCCTGCCGTACTGGGTTCCAATGAAAAATTTAACGTATTTGGAGGTGGGCGGGAGCGTATTGAAAACGTTGTGGCAAGGCCAATCACAGGTAAACTGGAATTTGGAGTTAAAGTTTGTGTGTTTTGTCATTATTGATATTGATCTTTGCACCCTAGGGTTTCCAACGAATTCTAAGGGTTACATTGACGAGAATCGTTTATCTTTCTTATCGTTGGAGTGGATATTTTACAGGCGCCTTTGGAGTTGAGGGAGTTACTGATTTATGCTCCCCTCTCGAACATTCCAAAGTCCATAGGGCAGCTGAAGCATCTTGAACGGATTATTATTCTTTCAAGGCAGGTTAATCTGACAGAGTTGCCGGAAGAATTTTGTCTTCTGAGTTCGTTGAAAACCTTGGTGTTAGGGTTGTGCTCAAAACTGAACACACTGCCAGATTCCTTCGGGAATTTAATAAATCTGAAACACCTCGATTTGTCCTACTCCAGCAATTTGGAGATACTTCCAAATTCCTTCGGCAATTTATTTAATCTGGAACACCTCAATTTGTCCAACTCCGGCGATTTGAAGAGTCTTCCAAATTCCTTCGGGAATTTAATTAATCTGGAACACCTCGATTTGTCCTACTGCGGCAATTTGAAGAGTCTTCCAAATTCCTTCGGGAATTTAATTAGACTTAAATATCTTAATGTATGCAAGTGCAGGAACTTGAGCATTTTAACACTGGGAAACATCAGCACTCTTGAACACCTAGATTTTTTCTATTTTAGCAAAACTGAAGTATTACCTCCCCAACTGGCACACCAAAGGTCCTTGGCAGAATTATATTTGATGTTCACAAAATTAAGAGAATTGCCAAGTGAAGTGGGAGATCTAATCAATTTGGAAGTTCTAAGTTTGGGGAGTTCTGAGCTGCACTCTCTGCCGCCTTCGCTCGGTGACCTAAAGAAGTTGAAGAAATTGCAGCTCTCTGGGTGCCCGGAACTGAAACATTTGCCGGAATCCATTGGCCTGTTGACTCAGTTGACGGAGTTGACAATACATATGTGTCCGTTACGTGAACTGCCATTTAAAAAGGTTAAAGGGCAGAGAGAAACGTCAGCAGACTCTTCCTTAGACGATTTCATGCCTCGGCTCCAATACTTCGAGATGTGGGGAGCAAAAATATCAGAGATATCATTTGGTGAAAGAGTATTCCCCAACCTTCATTTTCTTCATATCCAATTTTGCTATAAGTTGAAGAAAATAGAAGGGCTTTGTAGTCTGGCAAAACTTCAAAAGCTATGGATTGAAGGGTGCAGTGAGTTAGAAGAGGTGCCAAGTGTTGAACATTGCAGGTCGTTAAAGACGCTTGGGATATCACAATGTCCGAAACTGCAGTTGAAAGAGGAAGTAGCGAGGCAGCTGAGCCAACAACGCTGTTCTATATGGCTGGACGGCCGTGATTATTAATAGGTATTGTATATAAAGTTTGCGTTTATTAATGAATGATTGTTTAATTTCTGTATCAAAGATATAATGTTTTACATTTTCATTAATTTTAATTAATATGTGTTAATAATTATTACAAAATTTTGAGTAGTGATCATTTTAAATATAAAAAAAATTCTTAATATTATTTTTATTTTAATTAAATTTTAACTATATTTGGGCGTTGAATTTATTATACTTTCATATCAAGAGATGTCATGTATGACATGAATAGATATTGTTGCCATGACTCATCAGAAATGCTTTTTTCTTCTAATAATTTTTTTGCACAGATGTCATGTATGACATCAATAGATATTGTTGTCCTGACTCATCATAACTGTTTTTTATTTCTAAGCAGAAGTTATTGTTCAAAGAATTTCCCTGATGGGCATGGGTGGAACAACCACTTCCGAGTGCATTAACATTTTTATATTTAAACAATTACAATGTGGGATTATACACAACTAATAAAATATGATGATGATAATGCAATTATAAACTTCAATATATGTTGGAGTGACCTAATGGAGATAATAAACTTCAATATATGTTGGAGTGACCTAATGGAGATAGTTATAGCGATTACAACTATCTTCATTGATGTAATGTATAAATAAACACAAATCTCATATGTAAAAGAGTTTTGGATTGATGAACATATATTAATAAAGACTACTTGTTTCTAGTTCCATAGTTATTGTCTTTATTTTCCTTCTATGAATGCATTTATGTATATTATTTTATTGCATTTTTTGTTGAATGGATACACTACTGATAATTGAATTTTATTATGTAATTTTTATATTATAACAATATGTTTGACATGGTCTAGTTTGTCTCTACTTGCTATGGAGTTAATCAATCATTTTGGAATGTATTATTGTTGAAATCAATACAGTTTATTATTTTTGCCCTCTATCATTGCTTAAATTAATGCAATTGAATAATATCCATTTTTCAAACACACTATCATTGCTTAAATTAATGCAATTGAATAATATCCATTTTTCAAACACACTGTTATATATTGTAAAGGGTGTGATTTTAATGCAAGACTCTATTATTGTTGAAATTAATGTAATTAATTATTTTTTATTTATATCATTATTGAAAATCAATCCAATTAAAGATAGATTTAGGAACAATACTTAAACCATTTAAGTTCAATGCTTATTGAATGTATTATTATGTTGAAATAAATGTATCCGAACCAATCACTTTAAGTTGTATTATTGAACCAATCAATTTAAGTTGTAATATTGAACCAATCAATTTAAGTTGTATTATTGTTGAAATTAATGTAATTGTAAAATAATTTTAATATCCACTTCAAGATTTTAATTGATACAATTGTAAAATAATTTTAATATCCACTTTAAGATTTTAATTGATGCAATTGTAAAATAATTTTATTATCCACTTTTCATATGTTTATTAATATATAACATTGATATATTATAGAGGACAAGATTTTAATTGATGAATGTTTATTGATATATAACATTGATATATTATAGAGGGCAAGATTTTAATTGATGGAATTGTAAAATAATTTTAATATCCGCTTTTCAAATGCTTATTGATTAATGACATTATGATATAGTATAGAGAGAAATATTTTAATTGATGCAATTGTAAAAAAAAAAAAATCTTTTCACAAATTTAAATTGTAGTTATTAATATTTATCCAAAAAAAATCATTTAAATTTTGCAAGTTTTTTCAAGTAAAACCATATCCTCAAAAATTGAGGGACCTATGAAGAACTTTTACTAAAGCTTAGTATTGGTGAATACAATTCACCAATACTTTCTTCATAATTAAGATGTAATAATGTTTGATTTACACAGTACCATAGTCTAGGTTGAATTAAAACATGTATTTGAGCTACTATATTTAGGGATGCTGCTAATGGTAATATAATCCTAGTTATTTATAAGAATTTTAGAAGTATCTCTCTAAGTCATTAATTTATTTATCTAATTTGCTAGTTTGTAGTTTATTTACTACCACCAATTTATAGCATATTTAAGAGTTTAATAAATCCTTGTGTTTTGAAGCATATTTACTAGTTTAATGAGTCATAATTTGTTTTTTATTTGAAGCATTTACTAATTTAATGAGTCATTAATTGTTTTTGTATTATATTTACTAGCTTAAATTATTTTTAGTAGTTTCATATTCATTATATATTATTATTAGTTTAGTGGTTTCATATTCATTTTTTTTTTGTTATTTGTTATTTTTTCAATACAAATTTATCTCATGTGAATAATTTATTAAATGCCATGAATTTATATTATGTCATTGTATCCAATTTCAATGAAACACATATATAAAATTATATACTTAAACAATAAATAAAAATGACATACACATGAATTGAATGGATATTAAATTATATACACGATTAACACTGCCCCCATACACAATAAAAAGACTCACTACAACGACTCATTTGTAGCGGCATTAGATGGAGCACAAAAAAGAATTTGTGGTTTAGGTCAAATTTTATGTAGCATAGGAAAGAGATTTCGATTCATATCTTGTAGGACATAATCTTTGGATTCTATGCTAGTACCCTGCAAAACTATTCCAATTATTATTGGCTTATGTGTAGCTTTTAGGAAAAAAATTCTTGACCAATGCACCATAATCATGTTGATACTGATAAGATGAATTACATTCAACATCCCCCACACCATATGCGTCTTTTATATCCCCAGAGGACCTTGTACCAAAGTGAAGGTCTAAGGCTCTTTCTTCCTAGCAAACCCAACTACATTTGCACTAGCCACAGTATGGATAGAAGACCATTGGATTGTTGTTAGACATGGACTATAGAATTCCCTATGAAGATGTTAAGTTAAATTTGTTGTAAAACTTTCAAGCATTGTTGGAGACTACTCATATTTAGAAAAGTACTTCAGGTGAGGATCTTAACTTACCACATATGCAAAATGAGTAATTTGTTACTACAAAAACAACTAAAATTTTGATATATACAACTATTTTTTAGTTGTATTTTACGTAATTGTTAATTGGTTGAATTGGTTCTTCATCTTGTAATATATTTATCTATTTACTTGGTCATTAATTGCCACCATTTTGTAGGACATTTACTCATTTATTTGGTCATTGATTGTCACCATTTTGTAGTACATTTACTCGTTTGTTTGGCCTTTTATTGTCACCATTTTGTAGTATATGTACTCATCTGTTTGGTCATTGATTGTCACCACATTCCATCCTTCTTTTGAAACAACACAATAGGGCTTACAAAAGGCAAGGATTTGGACAAATGCTCCCTTTATGCATTATCCCTTAAATGTGGTAGTTGATCTAGTCATGCCTCATAAAAGAGAATTTGTATATAGGGTCATAAGGTAGAGAGGCACTTGATGCCAAATCGATTTCATGATTTTCCCGACAATGAAAAGTACTCAATTTTTTCATAAAAGGACCCCTTACATTGACCTTGGAAGTCATGGTAATTTTATTTTATCCTTCCCACCATACAATGAATAAGACAAATATCCTAGTCTAATAAATTATATTACTACATTTTTTGTCAATGATTAGAGACATATGTGGTTGTCCTAAAAGAACATCACAAACATAAAGCGAGACAAAATCACACTATACCTAATATTTGAAGCACTTGATGTCATAATGTAGGCAACATTATTCACTAGCGTAGATGTCTCATCCTTGGCTCAACCAATGGCCCCAGAAGTTCAGGAACTGAAAAACTGCTAAAAATAGGAAGTTGTCAAAAAATTGTTTTGAGCCGATTGGACAAGGTGGGTGGCCACTAAGATCCTACTAGATCAATCCTCCCCCCTTAGGAAGCAATGGTCTCCATTGCGTTGAGTGCCCTCATAAGATGAGGAAATTTCTACTAAATTTGGCCCTCGGTGAGCCACTTTCCTTGGTGCAGGCACTGGCCTTCTTTGACAACCTGATAAAGTTGGATCCTATGTTGGTGAGTTCCATGAAATGATCAATGGATTCTTGTTCCATGTATCCAGGGTTGAGCTATGTTGGTGTCAATTGTTTTGCTATCTCTAAGGTGTCCAATAATGGTGGAAAATAAGGTCGAAAGAGGTCCACATTGAACACTGGGTGCAAGCCAAGGAAGGGGGGAAGGTTGAACTCAAAAGCATTGTAACCCACAACCTTGATGATGGTGTAGGGTCCATAACAGAGTGGACAAAGCTTTTGATGAGGCCCCATAAGGCGTTCTTTCTGCAAGTGCTTGTACCTAGTGTTGATCATGGCGTTGCTTGTACTTAGTGAATGTGTTGGATCTTCTCAATGAACTGGGTGGCTTTGTCATCTCCAGTTGGAGCATGCGACGAATATTCCTGGGTGGCCGCAAGGGATAGTGCAACATCCATGGGACCCAATGGTTGAAATCCCAACCCCACTTGAAAGGGTATGTGGTCAGTTGAACTATGTATGGATTTGTTATAGTCGTGTTGAACATAGGGAAGACTCTCATCCCAAGTGTGGGGGTGGTTGGAATTGTACATGCACAGGATGTGCATAATCATCTGGTTGACAACCTCAGTTTGGCCATACATATGGGGGTGGAAGACAGTGGAATTTGTGAGCTTGGTGTTCAGTAGTGACTAGAGGCTCGACCAGAATGTGCTAAGGAATCAACTGTCCGGATATGAGATAATGTTTTGTGGCATCCCAAAGTGTACCCACACTCCTTCAAAGAAGAGCTTGGCAGTGGCCTTCGTTGTGATGCTCTTCTTGCAGGCGGCCAAAATTTCCATCTTGGAAAATCGATCAACAACCACAAAAACACAATCATTTCTCCACTTGGTGGAAGGAAGGCCCAACATGTAGTCCATTGAGATGGATTCCCGGGGCCTATCAGGAGTAGGCAGAGGAGTGTATATACCTTGTTTCCTAATGGTCGGTTTTGCAATAACATAGGAAGTGTAAGACCAGATATACTTGTTGACATCCTGTCGAAGTTTCAACCACTAGAAATGTCGTTGAAACACTGCCACTGTCTTTTCCATGCTGAAGTGTCCTGCCACCTGACTGTAGTGGGATTCTGAAATCAGCTTCTCTCACTTGCTTGATGGAACACATAGATGGCCCAAATGGAATAACAGGTCATCCTGAATATGGAAATTAGTGATAGTTGTGTTTGTTCCCAACATCTGGTAGGTTGTGTCGAATTTAGGATCTATCTCATAGAAGTGGAACCATCCATAGGTCTCATGGATGCAAGAATCAAGCACTGTGGTGAGTTCCGCGATCGGAGGTTGGCTAAGGCAATCAACTATTCGGTTTGTACTACCTTTTTTATACTTGATGTTGAGGTGGAAGTGTTGCAAATATGTGGACCACTTCTGATGGAAGTAATTCCTCAATTTAACTTATGTCTACATGAACTGCAATGGCTTATGATAAGTGTGGATGACTGTCTACTTCTTGAGAATGTAATTCCTCCACTAGCAGTAGGATTACACAATGGAGTACATTTCTTTGTCCTAAGTAGGGTACTCATGGATGACATCGAATAGTGTATCACTATGATAGGCCACAAGGTGGTCGTGATGAGTGATGACTTCTCCCACAACATAGTCTAAAGCATCTATCTCGATCTCAAAGGGTTGTTTCTAGTCAGGTAATGAAAGCCCTGGGGCAGAGCACAAGTGCTACCTCATATCATCGAACTCTTTATGTTGGGAAAGGCCCCACACAAATTTTCCCTTACCACCACCCCTGGTTATTTGGCTGAGGACCCATGAAATATGGGAGAATCCCAACACGAAACTTCGATAAAAATTGGCAAGGCCTAAGAAGATTTGAAGCTCGGTGAGTATGGTTGGGGCTGGCCATTCACGAATGACTTGGATCTTGGTTGGATAAACATGCAAATCATGTGCATCAAAAATGTATACTAGGTACTGGATAATGTCCATGCCAAAGGAGCATTTTTCCAAGTTGGCATATAGCTTGTGATGTCCTAAAGTTTGCAGAACCTATTGAATATGTTGCAAGTGTTCTTCCCAAGACTTGTTGTAGACGAGGATGTCATCTAGATATACCACCACAAAATAATTAGTGAAAGGACGCAATAAATTGTCCATCATCCTCATGAAAGTTGTTGGAGCATTTGTCAAACCAAAGGGCATGACCAACCATTCAAAAAGACCTTCTTTTGACTTGAAGGCAGTTTTCCATACATATGTTGATTCTATTGGTATCTGATAGTAGACAGAATTCATATCAATATTACTAAAGTAGTTGGATCCCTTGAGTTGATCAAGGAGATCGTCAATTCGGGGAATCAGGTATCAGTTCTTGACTGTGATTTTATTTAGGGCCCGGTAATCAATTCATAGTCGCCAAGTCCTATCTTTGTTTTGCACCAACACGATTGGGCTTCCACAAGGTGATGAGATGGGTTGGATGTGCCCCTTAGAGAAATTCTTGGATTTGACACTTGATCTCCTCATTTTATAGCAGAGAGCGATGATAAACTGACCCATTGGGTATCAACATGCCGGGGGTCAGATAGATGGGATGCTTGACCTAACAGTGCTGAGGTACCCTATTGGGTGATGAGAAGATGTCTTTGTATTATTCCATGGCCTTATCCACTTGCTTTTGTTGCGTGGAGAGGTCTGTCGTGGAGGCCATGGATATGGCTGCAACCTTTTGCTCACTCTAAGAGCAAATCACGAAGAAGAAAAACTTATCGGTCTGAGAAATGACCTTCCTACATTGCTTGGAAGAGATCAAGGAAATAGCACTAGGTGGGACTACCTCAGGTATCATGTACAATTTCATGTTTGTAACACCTTGTTTCCCCTAGTTTGTAAAAATAACTATATTGGCCAAGAACTATGGCAAACTCAAAGATGTGAATGTTTGATTTGACGGACCTTTCTATAAAAGGTCGATGAATATAAATTATGTTATGAATATGTGTTGCATGACTGCTGGGAGGGGGATGTGCTAAAAGAGACCACGATGGCTAATGAGAGGTGGTGGAAGGGACTTGGAATGGTTGTGTTAACTTCCACTAAGCCAGTACCGTACTATTTTTTACTTGCTCAAAGACCAAAGCAACTCTCTGACCCTGGAATGGATTTCCTGTTAGATTAGTAGGTGGGGAGGCTCCTCAAGAGATCATGAGGGGATGGGGGTGAACCACCCATTCGTAAAAGCTCTCAAACCTGACCATGGATGGGGAAATTCGCGCCACACGCAATCTTGTAGAGAAAAAGGCAAGAGAGGAAGTGTGGTAAAGGGTAGAGAGAGAGAGAGAGAGAGAGAGAGAGAGAGAGAGAGAGAGCATGACAGGGATCATAGAAGAGAACTGGAGAAAGTCTAGAAACACAGGGAGTTTTGAACATAGGAGAAGGAGAGTAACCTTCATCCTAGATTAATTTTCTGTATCAGGAGAAGGAGAGTAACCTTCGTCCTTGACTTCCATTGAGCTGGAAGTAGGAGACTGAATCTCAAAGCATTGTGGTCTAGCTCGGGGATGTCTAGTGGTAAATCTGTTTGGAGTCGCTGAGCCTACGGTTGCGTGGAAACAAGAACCCCTCTCAGCAGTTGCATCATGCCTGGTGAATCTGATAAGTGTTTTATGCCTTGTATTTTGAATTGAATATCATGAATACATGCTCATGTTTATATGCCCATAATGATTTCTGTGTGGAATGATTGTCTGGTGTTTTAGACTGGAAATAATGGATGCATGTGTATACTTACATNTTTATGTCTTGTATTTTGAATTGAATATCATGAATACATGCTCATGTTTATATGCCCATAATGATTTATGTGTGGAATGATTGCCTGGTGTTTTAGACTAGAAATAATGGATGCATGTGTATACTTACATGCCACAGTTGGTTTCTGTACAAATGATTAATTATGGGGCATGATTTTTCTCCATCGAGAATCGTCTTGTTTGCTTGATTCTCATAATATTCTGGGAAGGCTCCTCGAGAGTACTCTTCCCCGGGAATTACCCCATAAACCTTGGAACCATACCGAACCTTTACCCAGAGACTCGACTAAGATTAGGTACAATTGCCCAAGAACCGTCTGAAGGTTCATGCGATCTGGGTCTAGAAAACTTATGCAAGAAAGAGTAGCTCTATAAGGTCTCGGAGTCATGGGAGTTTGAAGCTCTGAAAGGTTGAATTTTGTGATTCAAGCTCATAAAGGATAGCGAGTCCAATTATCGAAAGAGAATACACCATCGTTTGGTAGATGAATGGTCAGAATCCTTTCAGAAATACCCCAGATTTGTCAAGACCGAGGGATCTAGAGGAGGAGCGCATGCGTTAACACCTCGAACCTTTCAGCGTTCGTAAGTAGCGATGGGATCCAGGACCGTAGATCCAAGGATCTGTTGGAGCTCTATTGACCGTCGATCTTAACCTTTGCATAGGCAGGAGAGTGGACTCGACAATGTCCTGAAAGTCCCGAAGTATTCGGAACCATCCATCGACATAGGACGCGTGGCATTCAGGTAGCATTTCGCTGACTTGTGACTTGGAGTGGTCAAGGGTAGGATTGCATGAACTCACAATTCACGAAATCTCGACGTGATTGTGGTTGTTGGATCCAAGCCATGGGAGAACTGTTGGATCAGAACCTCCACATGGTATCGTGTATCGGGGGTTCAAAGGTTGAAAGAATTTATTTTCGACTGTAGAAGTCATGAAGTTCCAAGCATCGAGGGCTCGTGTGAATAGGTGGCACATCTGTTAGGTGGGGACCACGTGGTTGACAGGTGGTGTAACAACAAGCGCCCAGAGAAAGGTGGAAGTGGGTGACAGGTGGTGGACACATGTCACCTGGGAAAGAGTCAACCCATTGTTGACTTATCATGTTTCAGGGATTCGCAAAGGAGGAATATGAGGGCTCAACACTCCAACTCGCAAAGTCGTGAGATGTGTGTAGTGCTAGTGTTTAGCCTAGCCTATGGTTATATGTAGCAGGCACTAGTTAGGAGGGAGCCATACCCATATCACATTTCAGGTATCGTCATTTGGAGAAAGAGGACTTGAGAGCCTTGATGCTCCAACTTGTGAGTTGCAAAAGGTGCTTGTGCTAAGGCCAAGTTGTGGTCTCTTGGAGGAGGATAAGGGAAGGAATGGTATGCTCTAGGCCCCGTAGAAATTTAGGGATTCTGTCCCTCGAAGAAACGACAAAAAAAAAAATTAGTCGTCGTAGTGGGTGTGTGACAATGTTCAAAGTAATAATAACACTATGTGGCCTAGACTCATATACAACATGATGTTTCCATAAATAAGGTTGGCCCAAAAGAACATCACAAAATTCAAGGGGAGAAACATCACATAATACCTCATATTTGAATGGTTTAATGTCTCTCAGTGTTGCCTGACCCAAATATCTCTTCCTTGATGGAGCTATTCGATGGTGTAGGGATGATGGTGCAACATTGTCGACAGGGCTAGCCTATTGAAAATATCTGCTAAGATGAGGTTCTTCTAGCTACCACAATCAATGATGAAGTGTAGTGGAGTTCCTTTTACCCACATTTGAGAATGAAAGAGGCCCACGCCTTCCTCTGGCTCATTAGGTTCATCAAGATGGATCTTGGTGGTAGCAGTGGTGGCACTAGGTTCTGCATCAATGCTCTACTCCCCTTTTCTAGATCTGACTCTGATTCAAAACCCGCATTTGATTCAGATGATTTTACCTCAACCACCAATGATTTCTTTGAGATGCAATCAACAGTGTTATGCCTGGGGCTCTTTTGGAAGTCACACCACTTCCTAGTATCCTTCTTTGTATTCCCATTGTCCTTATTTTATTGTGGCTTGGAATGGTTTTCCTGAGGTTTCCCATCTTTGATATATCATTTTTTCTCTGGGTTGGGGATGCCCTTTCTTGCTTCTATTGTGAGGGGTTCCCATACCCAAACTACTGCATATTTTTTTTTCATCTTCTACTCAATTGTGACAACATATCGGTAGGTCACGCCCAAGGATGAGATGTCCAAAAAATCCATTTATGTCTAGATGTATCTATGCAGACCGCCACAGTACTTGAGCACCAAATGTCACTCAGAATCTTTGATACCCATATTGGTGCGCAAGGTATGGAAGACATTAGTGAATTCTGGCACTCCTTGGTCTCTTTCATGTCACAGTGTGGTCCATATTCTATACAAGTCATCATAACTTCAAACAAGGTAGTATTGTTCCTTAATAGCATCCATGAAGGAACCTCAAGTGGGTGAAACTGCAAATAATGTGGATCCCTCTATTTCCTTTTTCTCATAGAAAGTCTCCCACCAATATTTGACATGGGGGATGACTTTGAGGAGCACAAATGTAATATTTTCTCTATCGGAAAAGTTGTGGACAAAAAAATACCCTTCTAGAAGGTTTAACCATTTATCTACAACATCCACATCTATTTGACCTTAAAATATATGAATATCAAAATTCATTTGTACCTTGAAGGGGGTGGCACCTCTGCTTGAGTTGGATGCATCAGTTGTTGACAATCGTCAAAGGACTTGTGCAAAGTTGTCCATCATCTCGTTCCTATGTCGCTCAAGGGCTTCCTAAAGCAAGATTTTGAAAGGATTTCATGTCCCATCATATTTATTTTCTCACACCATGGACTGTTTCTTGAGCATGCAGGAGAAGTTGTCCTCAAGAGAAACAAGCTCGAGACCCAAGTCTCTATACCCTGACCGTGTTGGGGACATACATTAAAAAAACAACAAGGAGAAAATTGCTCTGAATCCAATGATTAGTATTTGTGAGTGGAATGAAATGAAACCATAGATCTATAATTCTAACTCAAATACATAGTGAAAAATAGTAGATATACAATAAAACTTAACTTCTATTAAATAAGAAATATGTTGAAAACTGTAAAATGTGGACTCAAAACAAGCTTGCCTGAATGGTGGTAGCTTATCTCTGAGAAGAGATCTGACAGCTACACTCATTCAAAAGAAGATGAGTACAATAAGGCTCTCAAGGAATTTTTACAATAAACATGAATTCCAAAAACCTAGACATCCAAAAACCTAACCCTAGGAGTTGAAGCGCCAAAAGTCATGTGGGCCCTGTTGGGGTGAGTTAGTACATCAACTTCATGGGGTCGTAATGTTTGGATACGATATCTGTTTATGGCGCATGATAGCTTGTTGGAAAGGTATTGATGAAGAGATTCATTTAGGAGGCTCAATTAAATCCTTCGACTATTATTGAGGTTCCTGGTCATTAAAAAACATTTTTTAGGCCTTCGAAATGGCCCCAGAAGTTCTGGAACTGAAAAAATGCTAAAAATAGTAAGTTACCAAAAAATTGTTTTGAGCCAGTTGGACAAGGTGGGTGGCCACTGAGATCCTCCTAGATTAGTTGAGATAAGTTTCTTCTAGATTCCATTGTCAACAATGAAATGTACCAGTTTCCCCTTCACCCATGTATGTGAATGGAAAAGGCACTAACCTTCATCAAGGTCCTCTAATTCCTCTAGGTGGACCTTTGGTGTGGTGATAGTCACATTTGGTTCTACATCAATGATCTATTTCTCCCTATATTTTTCTCTTTCAAGGCCAAGGGTGGATGATATTTAAAGGGTTTCATCTTAGAAACAACCATTGTCTAGTATGACATCACCAATGTTGTCCCAATGACTTTTGTGAGTATCACCCAACTTACTTGTGTCATTCTTCGAATAACCATTCCTCTTATTTTCGTGCATCTTTGATTGGTTATATTTAGGATGGTTACCTTTACTCTATCTATTTTTCTAATTTTGATTGACCTTTACCATTCTTTTGTTGCAGCTGACTTCCAACCCCAAACTCTTTCTTACCTTTCTACTGAAATTTTGGCTCAATCTTGATGTCATAATGGTAAGCAACTCCCAATGAAGTGATGTCTAGAAACTTCCATTTTTGTTTAGATGTATTGGTGTAGGACAATGTGTTATTTTATAACCAAGTGTCACTTAGAGTCCCTAATACCCATTTGTGTACACAGGTTATGAAAGGCATCAATGTACTCCAAGATAGTTTAGTTTTTACCTTGGTGCAATGTCATCCATCTTATGCAAGATTCTTCATAGTTTCCAATATATACATACTCCTCATGGAAGGAATTAACAAATTTCCCCCAAGTGATNAGGTTATGAAAGGCATCAATGTACTCCAAGATAGTTTAGTTTTTACCTTGGTGCAATGTCATCCATCTTATGCAAGATTCTTCATAGTTTCCAATATATACATACTCCTCATGGAAGGAATTAACAAATTTCCCCCAAGTGATTTTTTGTTGAGTATACATTGTAGACTCTTTGGTACATTTCACACAATGAGAATTTCACCAAATTTTGACATTGGGAAAGGGATTTAAAAAGTATGAAATCAATCTTCTCACTATTGAAAAAAATGTGAATAGAGAAATAACGTAGCATATTTAATTGGAGTCTCTCCAAATATTACGTGTCAATATTTTCCTCAAACAAAGAGATATCAAATTTAACTTATACCTTGAAGGGATTCATTCCTCCAAAATGACTAATTGTCGATCTCAAAGAGTTGTTGCAAGTCAGGTAATGAAAGAACTGGGTCGGAGCACAAGTGTTGCTTCAGATCATTGAACGCTTTATGTTGGGACATGCCCCACACAAATTTTCCCTTACCACAACCCCTGGTTATTTGACTGAGGACCCATGAAATATGGGAGAATCCCAACATGAAACTTCGATAAAAATTGGCAAGGCCTAAGAAGAACTTCAATGAGTGTGGTTGGGTGGCCAGTCACGAATGACTTGGAACTTGGTTGGAGAAACATGAAAACCATGCACATCAACAATGTATCCTAGGTACTAGATCATATCCATGCCGAAAGAGCATTTTTCCAAGTTGGCATATAGTTGTGATGTCATAGAGTTTGCAGAACCTGTTGAATATGCTGCAAATGTTATTCCCAAGTCTTGTTGTAGATGATGATGTCATCTAGATATACCACCACAAAATAATTAGTGAAAGGTTGCAAGAAATTGTCCATCATCCTCATGAAAGTTATTGGAGCATTTGTCAAACCAAAGGGCATGACCAACCATTCAAAAAGACCTTCTTTTGACTTGAAGGTAGTTTTACATACATATGTCGATTCTATTAGGAACTGATGGTAGAAAGACTTCATATCAATATTACTGAAGTATTTTCCCCCCTTGAGATGATCAAGGAGATCGTCGATTCAGGGAATCAGGGATCGTTTCTTGACTGTGATTTTATTTAGGTCCTGGTAATCAATGCATATTCACCAAGTACTATCTTTCTTTTGCACCAACATGATTGGGCTTCCACAAGGTGATGAGATAGGTCAGATGTGCCCCTTGAAGAAATTCTTGGATCTGATGCTTGATCTCCTCATTTTATAGCAGAGAGTGATGATATATTGACCCATTGGGTAGCGATGCGTCGGGGGTCAAATCGATGGGATGCTTGACCTGAAAGTGGAGAGGTACCCCGATAGGTGATGAGAAAATGTCTTTGTATTCTTCCATGAACTTATCCACTTGCTTTTGTTGCATGGAGAGGTCCACTACCGAGGCCATGGATGTGGCTGCAATGTTTCACTCTGTCTAAGAGCGAATCACGAAGAAGAAAAAATTATTGGTATGAGAAATGATCTTCCTACATTGCTTGGAAGAGATCAAGGAAATAGCACTAGGTGGGACTACCTCAGGTATCCTTTACAATTTCCTGTTCAAATTAATAATAACACTGTGAGGCCTCGACTCATATACAACATGACGTTTCCATAAATAAGGTTGGCCCAAAATAATATCACAAATTTCAAGGGGAGAAACATCACACAATACATCATATTTGAATGGCTTGATGTCATACAATAGGAGACAATGTTGGCTGACCTGAAGATCGCTTCCTTGATGGAGCCATTCAACGGTGTAGGGATGTTGGTGCAGCATTGTTGGTAGGGATAGCCACTTGACAACCTTTTTTGAGATGAGGTTCTTCTAGCTACCTCTATCAACGATGAAGTTTAATGGAGTGCCTTTTACCCACATTTGTGAATGAAAGAGGCCCTCACCTTCCTTTGGCTCATCAGGTTCATGAAGCAAGATCTTGGTGGTAGAAACAATGGCACTGGGTTACGCGTCAATGATCTGTCTCCCCTTTTCTGGATCTGACTCAGAGTCGAAACCCGCATATGATTTAGATGCTTTTACCTCAACCACCAATGATTTTTTTGAGCAACAATCAACAGTGTTATTCCAGGGGCTCTTATGGAAGTCACACCACTTCCCAGTGTCTTTCTTTGTATTCCCATTTTCATTATTTTCTTGTGGCTTGGACTGGTTGTCCTAAGGTTTCCCATATTTAATCTGTCATTTTTTCTCTGGGTTGGAGCTTCCCTTGCCGTGCTTCTATTGTGAGGGGTTCCCAGACCCAATCTGTCTCATATTTTGTTTCCGCTTTTGCTCAATTGGGACAACATATTGATAGGCCACACCCAAGGATGAGATGTCCAAAAAATCCATTTATTTCTAGATGTATCTATGCAGACCACCACGGTACTTGAGAACCAAATGTCACTTAGAATATTTGATACCCATCTTGGTGCACAAGGTACAGAATACATTAGTGAATTCTGGCACTGGTTGGTCTCTTTCATGTCACAGTGTGGTCCATCTTGTATACAAGTCATCATAACTTCCAACAAGGTAGTATTGTTCCTTAATATCATCCCTAAAGGAACCCAAAGTGGGTGCAATTGCAAATAATGTGGATCCCTCTATTTCTTTTTTCTCACAGAAATTCTCCCAACAATATTTGACATGGGGGATGACCTTGAGGAGTGCAAATGCAATATTTTCTCTATCAGAAAAGTTGTGTACATAAAAATACCCTTCTAGAAGGTTTAATCATTTATCTACGACATCTGCATCTAATTGACCTTCAAATATAGGAATATCAAAATTCATTTCTACCTTGAAGGGGGTGGCGCCTCCGCTTGAGGTGGATGCATCAGTTGTCAGCAATCATCGAAGGACTTGTGCAAAGTTGTCCATCATCACGTTCCTATGCCACTCAAGGGATTTATCAAGCAACATTTTGAAAGGATTTCTTGTCCCATCGTATTTCTTTTCTCCCACCATGGATGGTTTCTTGAGCATGTAGGAGCATTTTTCCTCAAGAGAAACAAGCTTGACACCCAAGTCTCTATACCCTGACTGTGTTGGGGACATGCATTACAAAAAACAAGAAGCAAACCGCTCTGATACCAATGATTAGTATTTGTGAGTGGAACAAAATGAAACCATATATCTATAATACTAACACAAATACATAGTCAAAAATGGCAGAGATACAATAAAACTTAACTTCTATTAAATAAGAAATATGTTGAAAACTGTAAAATGCAGACTGAAAACAAGTTTGCCAAAATGGTGGTATCTTATCTCTGAGAAGAGATGTGACGGCTATGCTCATTCAAAAGAAGATGATTACAATGATGCTCTAAAGGAATTTTTACAATAAACATGAATTCCAAAACCCTAGACATCCAAAAACCTAACCCTAAGAGATGAAGCACCAAAAGTCGTGTGGGCCCGTTGGGGTAAGTTAGTACATCAACTTCTTGGGGTCGTAATGTTTGCATACGATATCCGTTTATGGCGCGTAATAGCTCGTTGGAAAGGTATTAATAAGATATTCATTTAGGGGGCTCAATTAAATCTTTTGACTATCACTAAGGTTATTGGTCGTAAGAAAACATCGTTTAGGCTCTCAAAATGGCCCCGAAAGTTCTGGAACCAAAATACTACTAAAAATAGTAAGTTTCCACAAAATTGTTTTGAGCCATTTGGACAAGGTGGGTGGCCACCAATATCCTCCTATATCAACTGATATAAGGTTCTTCTATATTCCATTATCAACAATGAAATATACCAATTTCCCCTTCACCCATGTATGTGAATCGAAAATGCACTAACCTTCATCAAGGTCCTCTAATTCCTCTAGGTGGACCTTTGGTGTGGTGATAGTCACATTGGTTTCTACATCAGTTATCTATTTCTCCCTATATTTGGTCTCTTTCAAGGCCAAGGGTGGATTATATTTAAAGGGTTTCATCTTAGCAACAACCATTGTCTAGTATGACATCACCAATGTTGTCCCAATGACTTTTGTGAGTATCACCCAACTTACTTGTGTCATTGTTCGAATAACCATTCCTCTTATTTTCATGTATCTTTGACTGGTTATATTGAGGATGGTTACCTTTACTCTATCTATTTTTCTAAGTTTGATTGACCTTTACCACTCTTTTGTTGCAGTTGATTTCCAACCCCAAACTCTTTCTTACCCTTCTATTGAAATTTTGGCTCAATCTTGATGTCATAATGGTAAGCAACTCCCAATGAAGTGATGTCTAGAAAATTCCATTTTTGTTTAGATGTATTGGTGTAGGATATTGTGTTATTTTATATCCAAGTGTCACTTAGAGTCCCTAATACCCATTTGTGTGCACAGGTTATGAAAGGTATCAATGTACTCCATGATAGTTTAGTTTTTACCTTGGTGCAATGTCATCCATCTTATGCACGAGTCTTCATAGTATCCAACATATACATACTCCTCATGGAAGGAATTAACAAATTTCCCCCAAGTGATGTTTTGTTGAGTATACATTGTAGACGCTTTGGCACGTTTCACACAATGAGCATCTCACGAAAGTTTGACATTGGGAAGGGATTTAAAAAGTATGAAATCAATCTTCTCACTATTGAAAAAATTGTGAATAGAGAAATAACTTAGTATATTTAACTGGAGTATATCCAAATATTATGTGCTAATCTATTCTTCCAACAAAGGGATATCAAAATTAACGTATACCTTGAAGGTATTCATTCCTCCAAAATGACTAATCGTCAAAGGTGTTATCGTTGTTGTTGGGAATATTTACAGGGTGACAATGGTGAAATGGTATATCATCGTGTTCCTATGTCACTCAAGGGATTCCTAGAAAAACATGTTGATGGCATCATCAACTTCATCACCTTTATTTTATCTACCTGTCATGGAACATTACTTGGGTCGGTGAGGGAATTCTTCACCAATCTCAGTTAGTTTGAGGCCCAACTCTATGTACATTGACCATGTTGAGTATATGCATGAAAAATCAATAGAGAGAAAATTTCTCTAATACCATTGATCTATATTGGATTGAGAATGAAATGTAAGAACTTAATATTGCAAAGATAGCATGAGAGAAGAGAATTATAGTGAAAATCAAATTCTATTAATGAATCAACTAGTGAAAAACATTGCAATATACATAGAAATACAAAGTGGCTATAAAGGCTCTAACATATCTTTCATAAAAGATGTGATATCTACACTCATTCACATGAATCCATAATTCATTTTATTACATTAGCAAAAAAAACCTTAGAGTGAACAACCCCAAAAGCATAAATCATAACCCTAGGAATTGAAGTGGTGAAAGGAAGCACACCTCAAAAATATGATTTGAAATTTTAATATCCAAGGGCCATTGCTTTCTCATATGAAATTTGATTGAAGCACTCTTTCAATTGTTAAAAATATCTTGATGAGCTCTATAGGATATGAGTTATATGAGGGTTTAAAGGGTTCATGATCATAAAAAATTGTTGTTTAGGGAATGAAAGATGCACTAGAAGTTCAAAACTCAAAAATTCCCAAAATCAATGTCATTTCTACAATGGCCTATAACAAACATCTAGATTAATAAGAAAAATTATGACGCACATGACTTAGAGCTTGTTACAATGGTGCATGCATTGAAAATATGGAGACACTACTTGATGGGAAATAAATTTGAGTTGAGGGTAGACCATAAAAACCAAAATAGTTATTTGACCAATAGGATTTGAATGTGATTAGGGGATACAATTATAATTTCTTTGTGAATTTGATTTAAAAATCAAGCACCTGAAGGGGAAAGAAAACAAATTTGTTGAAAATGATGATGGAATAATGCATGCAATGCATATATGAACAACCAACATACATGAATTTAATATAAGAAAAAGATTCCTTGGAGCTTGTGTCATAAGATAAGATTAATAAGATAATAAAATTTTATTAATCTCCAAGAAATGACCATAAAAGTAGGTCAATGGGTTGATAAGTGAATGTGTCAATACATAGTGGAAGAATAGAGGACAATTCATGAATAAAGCAAGAAGAAAAAAAAAATTAAAAAAAAAATGAGGTGTTGGTCTAAGCAAAGAGTTGAAAAAGCATTACCTCCAATGGAATAAGATGTTGGCATATTTTACATGATGAATTTTCTTGTCATTGATGGAAAGAACAACAACGGCGATGGAAAGTAGGAAACGCATAATCTCAGGAGGAGAAGTGAACATTATGAAGAGGTCAAACCTTGGAAGGGAAAGCGTCGTACTGAAACGTGATCAGGATCAAAATCTGCATACCCAAATTGAAAATTCGAATACCCGAATACCCGATAGCCATTGGATCACTTTCAAGTGGAAGGAAAGGATAAGCTAGAAGAGAATAAAAAGAGATAGATCGATCCATATATCTAAGAACATGATCGACGAAAAACATTTGGTTCACGTCAAAAGTTGTGAGGAGGTTATTGTTCGGGGAATGTCACTTCGAAAGAATTGGCAAATTGAAACTCGAATTACCCAAAGCCCGAAATCCAAAATGAATAAGGACCATCGGATCTGGAGAAAATGTGATGACCATTGGATCACTTTAAGTGGAAGGATAGGATAAGAAAATACGGAGATTCATTGGATCTAATCCAAAGAAAATATGCATCGCAAATAGATCGAGCAGTTGATCTAAGATCTTGATCGAACGAACGTCATTTGTTTTGGGTCTAAATTTATGAGGAGGTTACGCTTCGGAAAAATCTCACTTCAAGAATTTCAAGTTGAGAACTAAAATACCTGAAGCTCGGAGAGTTGGAGAGCCGAAATACATTCTTTATAATCAGATAATCCGAAGAAGATCGCAACCATCAGATCGTCTGAAGAGAATCTGGGCCATCTGATCCAAAGCATCAGTTTGATATTTGAAATCCCCGAAGTCTGGAGAGACGAAGAGCCGAAATACATTCTCGACCATTGGATCATCCGAAGAAGATCACAGGCATCAGATCATCCGAAGAAGATATCAAGCATAAAAAATTCCTAAGAGAATCTGGGTCGTCTGATCCAAAGCATCAGTTTGAGATTTGAAATCCCTGAAGTTCGGAGAGCTGGAGAGATGAAATACATTCTTGACCATCGGATCATCCAAAGAATATTGCAGCCGTTAGATCATCTGAAGAAGATCTCAAGCGTTTGATCATCCGAAGTGAATCTGGGTTGTCTAATCTAGAAGAGACGTGTCGACCGTCGGATCATCCGAAGTAAATCTCAATTGTCACATCATATGAAGAAGATATCAAGCATTAGATTGTTTGAAGTGAATCTAGGCCCTCTGAACCATAGAGTAAGTTTTATATTTGATATTTCATAAGTTCGAAGACCTGAAGGAGATCTCGAATGTTGATTGAGAAAGGGGACGCAGAACTGTTGATCTGGCTGAAAGGTCAATTTCCCGAAGTGGAGGCAGAGTCATCGATTGAGAAGGACAGGTGTCAACGAATCATCAACTCTGGAAGATTGGCATACAGAAGAAAGCAGGGTTTGAGATTTGAAACTCCGAAAGCCCGGATCACGAAATAAATCATAGTCATTGATTTAGGGAGGTTAGATCTAATCAACAGATTGTGAAAGAACAAATCTAAACCATCCGTTCAGAAGCACCATCTATATCATGATATCGGTAGTCTCGTCAGATTATGGGGATTGAAGGTGCGCGAACTTTAAAAATATAAAGTGTGCCACAATCAAAACCATGGTTTTGGAAAAAGGAAACATGGAGCTCTGTAGTAAATTGTGGGGAGAAAAGCAGATTTCCCTCAAACCACTTTTGGTCGCACCCGCAATCGCTTGGTCACATGAGATCATCGCCCAAGGTCACATCAGTGAGAGAATAGAGGAAGGAGCTAATGCTGCTAAGCTCCACTTCAGAACTTCGAAGATCGGGAATTGGGAGAGCTTGGGTTACTCACAACAGAATACCCTAAGCATGAAGTCATGAAGCGCCTTTTTGATTGGTGCGTGGTCACAGTTGGTGATCACATGGAGAGGAATTTTGTGCCCAGTGCTATTTCATGAGGACCCAATGTAACTTGAACCATTGACCTATGGCTTTGTCCTCCAGCAAGATCTCAATCATTCAAATCACCAATGGCTCCTATCAAACAAAATTTGATCAAAGGGTTGTTGTTTAACTTCGTGGTTTCTTAATCAATTACGATTCAATTACACTAACTGAATCATTGTTCCTGAGCATTGAAATCATGGATCTTGAGAATTCTGAGATTCCCGACTTAAGCATTGGAGATGCGATGTGTAACGAATGATGAGAGAAGGAACAAAAGGAAGGCGCAATTGTTATATCAAGATTTTCCTCACCATTTCTATCTTGCACAGAGGGCCTTTTTCCATTTCCCTATGCAGACTTATCAACCCCTTTTTGATAAATCCAGAGCAGAAAATATATATTTTTCCACATATATGCTCCCTAACTACTTTGCAAGATGCGTATACATTTTCTGCTCCACTACAGCGTGTATATTGGAATTTGTGCCAAAAAATACAAAATGAGGTTGGGTTTCCATGTCACGACAGAAGATCTCTGATCTTTGGCCTTCCATATACTAGAAATGTTCCGACTCGGCCCTTCATTTGCATTCTGGAGGCTATAAGAGCACAATTTTGAGCTATGGAAAAATATGAGAAAGCATTCAACTTTGAGAGCAAAGTTACTCTAGAGAAATTACTTCATATTGAGTTTGCATCCCTTTGTCCCTCAAGTCTGAACACAGTGTTTATCCCCCAAGCTCTTTCCTTATTGTCAAGAGGACCTCATTAACTCTTTTCTACGAGCTTGCCTTTGGTGGAGGATTGAAGTGGTGGAGACCCAGCTGGAAGGAACTTGGTTTCTTGGTTTCGAACCATGCCGACATGGAAGTCTATAATGTTGATACTTTTGTTGATCAATTATTAATAGAAATACTCTTTTTTCCATCTTATCGATATCTTGAAAATATATGATTATTATCCATGGGCATGTTTGTAATGTTTATTAATGGATTGTGCTATCTAATGTGTTAACTCATTTTATATATTGTCACTATATAATTGCATCGCTTGTTTGTTGAGAACTTCTTGCAGGTGTAAAGCTTTGGGTCAAAGTGCTCAACGGTGGAACAACATCAAACGATTGGATCGAGGTAGGCTTCTTTCTCGTATTGCAC
This sequence comes from Picea sitchensis, assembly GCA_010110895.2. NCBI lineage: Eukaryota > Viridiplantae > Streptophyta > Pinopsida > Pinales > Pinaceae > Picea > Picea sitchensis. Next base: position 55,178 of record SNQJ01S0067123.1, on the reverse strand, counting down.
ATTAGTTTATATAGCACATGTTGGAATTGAGTTGATTTTTGTAGTCATACCTATCTATTGTGGTTTACCCTTGGCCATAGAGAGTTTTTCCCTTGCAAGAGAATTGGTGACTCCACTAGGGAGAGATCTTCCTTCTAAGGGTTGAAGTATTTTTTCTTCTTACATTGCTCTTTTTCCTTTGTGCTTCTTGTCGTATCATAGTTGGACAAAGTCTGTTCACTTTGGGTCTAAGCTTTTCGAACTTTTACCCTTGCCTAGCCTTGTTTTAAAATATATACGCCCTTTTTTCCCTAACAGCCATGTATACACGCTTGTTGTACCACTACAAGAGGCGTATATACACCCTTTTCTCTTGAACAATCGCATAAACCATTTCCCCTTGCTTGCTTGCTTGGTTTAGTGACTGTTGGGTAGGTTTAGAGGATCACTGAGCCTTCTTAGGTCTCTGTGGTGCCTGTTAGGATTATCTAGGATGATAGGAAACCTGTTTGGAGTTGAATTTTTGGGCAGCATCTTTCTCTTTGTTTTCCGTTTGGTAGTTGGGCTGTCTGCTTAGCTGCTTGGTATTCTTCTCGAGTTATTTCTTTTATGCATAGTAGAAGTTATATATCAAGTCTCTTATCAGTCCATGCATTTTCTTTTTAATACATTGAAAATACAAAAAATAGGTATTTTGCATTGGTTGGTATTTTTGTCTTGGAACCTTTATCATTAGCTTAGCACATTTAGCGAAAGATTGCATTTTACTTCTGAGTTGTATAGTTAATATTGAAGATTGCACTGTTTTTATTTAGCATATCATTCACTGAAAAGTTAAAGTTAGGCTTTGCATTATATCTATTTTTATTTTCATGCAAAGTCATAACACCATGAGTTTCATTTCCATACCTTTTTGAGTAATCACGACCAATAAAATTTACGCTTTAACCTAAAATTGATTAGTAACGATTTTATTGTTTAGGGTGCACAAACTAGCCTAGGCTTTAGTGCCTTGGAATAGGATTTTGTGAGTAAACTTCTCCAAGGCAATTAAATCAACATATTTGTATGAGACAGGAAGTTGAGAAATCCATTGTATAATTGGTAATATTAGGAGGCTCTGCTCACACCGGAGTTAAGCACAAGGTCGCGCAAATTTTTTTGAAGGGATAACCCCTGGATACTCACCTAGTGTTAGAGATATTTCTGTGGATTTATTTGTATTTGTGGATCTTGCTAGTATCCATACCTCTGTGAGAGGCGGTACTTTTAAGGTTTTGGACTTTGCTACCGTGCCCATATGGTAATCTAGACTTATGATTGTTCGCCTGTGCATCAGTTACATAGTGGTTGATTAGTTTCTTGACTTAGGTTTCTCATAGGTTACTTTCAAGGGTTATTCTGCTTGTATCCTAAGTCATATAGGGGTCGGACAACACACAACCTTTATGGAAGATTACCTCTCCAGGGGGATCTGACCGACTGGTTGTTAAGCCTATGGGGGCCCTTATAATTGATTATTTTATTTCCAAACTTTGGCAGGGGTCTCAGGTCCCTCCTGGACGAGGCATACCTTCTTTAGCGAGGGAGGCCACTCAGCCACTTTAGCCTGTTTGCATGCATATTGGTCGTTTGACTTTTTGGTATGCTCTTTGATTACTAGTTGGACTTAGGATATCTTTTTATTTGTTGAGAGTCATAAGTCATCATGGAGTCAGACCAATTTCCTCGCAGGTCTCGTCAGTTGTTACAGTTACCACCGGTTTTTGAGCTATTTCCTTCTAAAAGGCATAGAGTTATTGGGAGTGGTACACACACATCCACTTTTCAAACTTGTGATCCCACAAGGATGAGTTTTGAGTCTAATCTTCAAAACACTGGGAGTTCATCAACTCCCAATCCCACTATAGTTAATTGCACTCCTTCAACACCTTCAACCTCTATAGTTGCAGTGCCAGAGGCCTACACCGGTACTATGGCTCGACCCGTAGTCAATGTTTCGTCTCTTGCCTCTAACCCTTTTGGGGGTTTTTTCCACTCGCCGAGTTACAATGTTCAGACCATCCCCATGGCTACTAGTCCATTTTCTTATGGTATGCCAAGTTTCACTTCACAACTTTCTACTGCCATCCCAGCTTCTGGCCATAACTCTAGCCTTGGACCTGGGGGTACTACACCTCCTTACACTCCCTTTCCGTTTGGTATCTCTCATGTTCCCTAAGAACATCCTAATGTAGGAAGTGTCCCCTTCCTTAACCCCAGGTCTAATCCTTCTACGACTGGATGGAGCAACCAAGCTAGAGGACAAGTTCTTCCCTATATCCCTATCCCCTCGATGCCGAATTTGACCAATACTTTTGGCATAACGAATCCACTTCAATCCTCCAGATTTCCACCCTGAGGAGGTAAGTCTTATGTTTTGGGCACCCCCCAACCTGGCTCTAATCCAGTTGGGGGTAGTTTTAACAACCCTCAGTTTGGAGCTAATCCAACTGGGGGCAATTTTCATAACCCTTATCAGAAAATTCCTGCTGGAATGATGCCCAATCCATATTTAACGAATCCGCATGGAGGAGGGTCTTTTAATTCCGGACAAGGTTCTAGTCCTTACTAGAATCCTAGATGGAACACAAATCCTAATACTCAGTCTTTTGTAGGAGGATGGGGTCAGGTGTTGCAACCCTATATTCCCTTTCTGGCCACGCTTAGTCTGCTAGATTTGTCTAAAATAATGAATGACCCAGTGAGTCATGATCCCACATGGTCCCCTGTCCCCACCAAGTTTCTTTTAGACATTCCAAAGTTTGAGGGTAAGAATGGCGAGGACCCTGGTGATCACGTCACTACTTCTCACCTCTGGTGCTCATCGAATTCTTTGAATCACGATTCTATTATATTACGATTGTTTCAGTGCACTCTTATTGGGATTGCGTCACAATGGTATATTGAGCTACCTAGAGGGACATATGGGTATTTTCAACAATTAGTGCTAGTCTTTCTTAACCATTTTCAACTATCCATTCGTTACGATGTTGGCCTTGAACTTTTGTCAACTTTACACCAGGGTACCGGCACTCATATTTCAGACCATATCTAGGAATGGCATAGGCGAAGACATTTATTTAAGACTCCCATACCCCTGACCTTTCTTTTAAAATGGTTTTTAAAGTCTTTTCATGCTCCTATTTCAAAGGACGTTGCTATTTCTGGGGCCTTCAGCAAGGAAGAGGCCATTTTTAGAGCCCAACAATTCGATTTGATCTATGCTCAGTCTGGGATGTTACACCACCTTCTTCCCGACACACCGCGGTCGACTCATGATCCTAGACAGAGTCTTGGGCCTCATGCCGATGGCATTGTGGGGTCCACCAATGTAAAGTCTACAAACTCGGCAACGAAGTCTATCGGAGGACCAACTTCATCTAGATCCTCCAAACCCACCCAACCGACGGATGTACAATCCGTGCAGTCGTTGAAAAACCAAAATGGTGACCAGCAACCAGATGGGAATAAACAGAAAGGTCAAAATAATCATAGAGGTGGGAAGAATAAACCCAATGAAAAGAATAATAATGTAAAACAGAACGATAATGATGGAGAGGGAAAGAAAGAAAATCGTAAGGTTAAGTTTCCTTGTAAACTTTGTACTGATGATCACCTTACACACTTATGCCCCAAACTTGTGGAGGTTGCGAGGCTTTTAAATCTTTCGCCTGTTGTGCTAACGAATCCTTTTCCTCACAACCAACACTTAGCCTCGAGTTCTTCAAACACCAAAAATGTGCCTGGTGGGAGTCAAAACCCACCACCGCAAGATGGAGACCCTATTTGTATCAATATGGTCGACGCAAAAATCAATATAGCCACTCACTCTTGAGATTACGACTCTTCAAAAGCTAGTACTAGCCTAGAAGCTCCTCCTCTACCCCCAGAGATGAATTTACAGATCGAGAAACCAGAGCCACCACCTCATATTTTGAAAGGAGCACTCAAGCACTCTACCCATAACCCTAATGCTAGTGTTGCCCATAACTACTCTATTGTTGAGGATCTGGGCCAAACACCTTGCACGATGTCTGCTTTGGAGGTACTCCAGATGTGTCCATCACAGAGGAATGCCTTACTCTCTTCCTTAGGAGCTCTAGAACCTAGTGGCTCAAAGATCATCAAGTTTGATGTAATGGATGTGAAGCCTTGCTTACCCTACCATGTGGCTTTCCAAATCCACGTGGAGTATTCTAAATATACCATCAAATGAGAGGTCATTGATGAAGGTGCTGCCACTTGCGTGATGTCCTTAATCTATTGGAAATCTATCAGTTCTCCAACCCTTTCAAAGTCATCGACCATGTTGACTGCATTCGATGGTCATTCCTTCCGCCCTCATGGTATTCTCCCTGCCTTTCTGGTCTAGTTAGGTGGGAAGACTGTAGAGGTGGAAGTAGAGGTAGTTGATGCACCTCTCGATTATAACCTGTTACTAGGTCTCAATTGGACTTATGCTATGGTCGTCACCATATCGTCTATTTTCCACACGCTTTATTTTCCTCATCAGGGGGAGATTGTGATGATCGACCAGTTATCCTTTGCATACTCTAGCCCAAACACATTTGTTGGACTGTCGATCCCTGTGGTTGACAATTCTCAGCCAGAAAATGAGAATATTGGTGTCATAATGAATTCTTCCCTCATGGGTACTTTCAACTTCTCGACACCGACTCACCACGTTTACACCATGTCCAGTATGCCTTCTTCAGTAGAGAGGTCCATCCCTTTGCGAACTTCTTATTTTAGTGACCCTTGGACCCTACCTTCTCTGACTTTGTCGATTGAAGGTTAGTCGCATGCTAGGATGGCTATGCCACTATCAGCAGCAGAGAATGCATATCAAGCTATCCTTGACTCTTTTGTCGATCCCGATCCTGTTCCTTCGCAGAAGGTCAAGGAGGATCCAGTTCTTAGGCCCATGAGGGCCACTTCATTATCTTGTTCACATGATTTCTTGGATGAGACTTTGCCTTCGAACAAAGCCATACTTGAAGCCATGAATGTTTTCGAGAGACCTTGGGACGATATGCATCATTGACCTTATTTTCTCCCAAGTCTTGAAATAATTGAGCAAGATGATTTTAGATCTATCCTGAGTGAGATAGTCGGTCACACCGTAGTTCCACTTGATACATGGAATTTACGTCGAAGGGAATATGGTGAGTATTTCTCCTACCGTCCAAATCGATATCTCTTGTACCCTTGGCAAGATCGAAAATGTAAATATAGGTGTAGATTGTTCACCAGAAGAGATTTTGATCTACACCAACCTCTTCAAATAATTTCGAGACATATTCACTTGGTCATATGAAGAGATTCCATGGATCGACCCCCGTATTGTCAAACATGAGATTAGGAATTACCTGGATGATAAACCCGTTTGACAACGTCTTAGAGCTATTAATCCTAGGAAGGCCCTCACTATTAAGGCAGAGGTAGAGAAGCTACTTAATGTTGTCTTTATCTACTCAGTGCCCTTGACCAAATGGGTATCCAACCCCGTTACCGTGAATAAAAAGAAAGGAACCATCCGCGTGTGTATGGAATTTCGTGACCTGAACAAGGCCCGTCCTAAAGATAAATTCCCCATGCCTTTCATTGATCAGATTTTCGATGAGTGTGTAGGAAGCGAAATATTTTCTTTTATGGACAAATTTTTAGGCTATAACCAAATCCAGATCAAACCCAAAGACCAACATAAGACGACATTCATATGTCCTTGGGGCACGTTTGCATACCAAAAAATGACTTTCGGCCTTAAAAACGCCGGAGCAACCTTCTAATGAGCCATAACTTTCACTTTTCATGATCTCAAACACATAGTCGAAGCTTACCTCGATGATCTTGCTGCTCACTCTTGCAAGAGAGTGGATCATGCTATGCACCTTCGACTGGTTTTTGAAAGATGTCGCTACTATAGAATCGGACTCAATCCTCATAAATGCATATTTTGCATTAGATCTAGCCATATCTTATGATTCTTAGTCTCCAAGATAGGAATCATGGTAGATCCACTTAAGGTTGAGGCGATTCTTCAGTTGCCTCCCCTACGCACGATTAGACAGCTTGAAGGTTTACAGGGGAAAGCTAACTTTTTGCTTCGGTTTATTGTGAATTATGTCAATATCACTAAGGGTTTCATGCACCTATTGAAGAAAGAAACCCTATTTATCTAGGATGAGTGATCCCAACAGTCTTTTGACGCTTTAAAGAAATCCTTGGTATCGGCCCCTCTGCTGAAAACTCTTGATTATAGTAGAGATTAATTGTTGTATATCACCACGTCTGAAGAGACCATTGGTATGGTTCTAGTTCAAGAGGATGATGAGCTCTGCGAGCATGTCATCTACTATCTCAGTCAAAATTTAGTTGGTCCTGAACGTAATTACTCACACGTTGAAAAGATAGCTTTGATTGTCGTCCACACAGTACAATGTTTATGACACTATATATTTCTTTGCAAAACTACTCTGGTTGCCAATGTTAATCCATTTCAATACGTCCTCACTAGATGTATCATAGGCGGAAAATATAATAAATGAATTGTCATCTTACAAGAATTTGATCTCAACTTTTCTTCAGCCAAGTCCAAGAAATCACTATGCAGAGTTAATATCTGATTTCCCACTATTAGATGAAGATGTTATTCATGTTGATTTGTTCGCAGATGAACACATTTTCCTCATCTCGTCATCCAACCCATGGTATGCATATATTGTTTTATATATTCAAACCTTGAAGTTCACTCAGCATCTCTCGTGAGATGATCGATGGCATGTTAGATACCAAGCCAAAAAGTATACAATTGTCAGTGAAACTTTGTATCGTCGAGGAATAGATAGTATCTTACGTCATTTCTTAACTCATGGGGAAGCCAAGTTAGTCCTTAATGATTGCCACAAAGGGGATTATGGTGGTCATCTATCTAGGCTTGGGACAACCCAAAACATCTTGTGAGTCAGTTACTTCTAGCCCACCATCTTTAAAGATTGTATTGAAGTGGTTAAGAAGTGTCACCCCTGCTAGGTGTTCACTCAAAAAATGTGCTTGCACCCAACCCCTCTTCACCCAGTCATTACTGTTGGTCCCTTCACCAAGTGGGGAGTAGATTTAGTTGGTTGCAACCCAACTTTGGCTGGGGGGCATCAACACATTATCGTGGTTGTCGACTACTTCACCAAGTGGGATGAATCCATGCCTACCATGAAATCCGATGGGAATACTGCAACATTTTTCGTATTCAACCAAATTATTGCCCGGTTCGGTATCCCGAGTGAGATTGTCACTGATCATGGAAGTTATTTTCAAAATGAAATGATGATATAACTAGTGTCTAATATGGGGTTTAAACATGATCACTCATCTCCTTATTACCCCCAAGCAAATGGCCAAGTAGAGGCCATCAATAAGTCTCTCAAGACCATCTTGCAAAAAACTATCAGTTGGAGCAATTCCAACTAGCGCATCATGTTATATCCCACACTTTGGCATACCAAACCTCGGTTAAAAATGCCACTAATTTTTCTCCTTTTCAGTTAGTACATGGTGTGGAGTCGATACTTCCCATTGAATGTGAAATCCCTTCTCTCAAATTGGCAGTTGAGCTCCTACCTGACACTTCGGATTTAGAGCGATGCCTTGTACACCTAGAGAGTCTTAACGAGCAACGTCGGGATGCCTTTATGGCTATCGAGGAAAAAAAGAAACGTGTCAAGGTTCAGTACGATAAGTCTGTCTATCTTTGGTTGTATGTTGAGGGTGACTTGGTCCTCTTGTATGACCAAGCCAAAGAACCGCTAGGGGTAGGCAAGTTTAAACCCATGTGGCATGGGCCTTATATCGTGCGATGTGTTCTAGAAAAAGGAGCCTATGAGTTGGAAGATTATGAAGGGAATAAATTGACTGAGCCTAGAAATGGGCTCTACTTAAAAAGGTATTTATGCTTGAGCCCTGGGATTGGGCAAAACCCTTTGTATACTAATGTAAATTTAGTGCATATACACCTTTTCCCCTTTTTTGTCTTTGGCTTTCTTATCGAGTTTTCCCTTTTGTTGGCAGATGTCAATGGAGTCTTTGGTCTACGTAGGATTTGCAGACAGAGCCAATTGTCATACATGAAATTTAGCTTCCGCTGCTTGGATGACTTACTCACTCGAGCTGATGGTGTCTTCAGGTGGCATATGCCTAGGGCCATCCACGAATAATGTGGCCGAATACATCGCCTTCATAGAATTATTGTGCGATGTTATCTCACATGGTATTCGATCTATAGAGGTGCACCTAGATTCTCAGTTAGTCATATGTCAGTTGAATGGTCATTACCATGTGTGTGATCCGATGTTACTCCATCGATTCCTACGAGTATGTCTTTTAGAATGACAATTTGATTTTATTACATACTTTCACGTTCCTAGAAGTTCTAATCATGTATCCAATGCCTACACTAATTATGTTTTGATTTGGCATTTGTCACATTAATAATAAAAAGAAAACCATTAAATCAATGTACACATTATAAGATATAAGTACAGCCGAAGATCCCTCTTTATATATTTCCAAAAAAATATGGTGTTTTATATTACAAAATTGGGGCTAAAACCCTCAAAAATACATATACAACCGATATACATGTCCCATGACATCTATGCCTGTAGCAACGGATGAGTCTCGTGATAGAAAACCACGGTGTTGGTGACACGTCGGAAGATTCGTACCCATGCTCTAGGTACATTGACAACCTGCCTTTGCATGGCTTCAAGTAGATCCTCCACCTGAAACATAGGAATCCTCTGTGTCAAATGCGACAGGTTGCCCTGCACATTCTGAAGAACTCTCTTCACCTCTCTTACCACTACCTCATCCCCCCGGTGCCTCCACCTATGTCATAGGAATTCCTCTGGCCATTGCAGACCCATATCTGCAACCACACAAGTATCGAGTTAATATTTAAAAACACCATCCAAAAAATATTTTTTTTCTTTTAAATACAAAAACACAAAAAATGAAATATACAAAAAATATTGTTTACCTATGGCACTATAGGCAGCTCCTGCTAGAAGCGGAATATTAGGATCACCTTTGAAATCAATTCTCGCATAGGGATAGTCTTCTAGAGCTATGATTTTTCTTCTCCACTACAAGAAAAAATCATCGTTGTAGGGTGTCACCACCCTACCTCCCCCCTGTCGTCTCATGACCTCGATCCATTGTGCCATAGCTGGATCACGTGGCCCTCTAGGAATGATCTCCACTCTAGGTCCCAAGCTTAGGATCCTCTCGAAAAATAAGCTACAAAGGATAGAGGCAAACCCAAAGTTTCTCTTTGCCCCCTGCTTGCACTCTGTCAGCTAACCTTTCATATTGGTCAGCAGTGAGGTACACCAATCATACACGATAGGTCTCGCACACTCTAGTGCGTAAAACATAAGCGGTCTCGATGCTTGATGCAGTGAGGCCAACCCTATGATCCTGGTAAGAATGAGCACAATAATATTCAGGCTGAGGTTACCTATAGCCCGGATAGGGATTTGAATTCCCACAATGGGAGTCCGTGCAACACAGTGGGCCTCGATGTATTCTTCGACCTTCATCCCACTCCTGGCCCCACGTGACTTGAGGTCCACGACCTCTCCTTAGTGTGAAAGTCTTGTCAAGAAGTGGATGTCCTCTACTTCGATCCTTAATGGTTGTCCATCAAGGATAAAGATCTTGCTATCTGGATCCCAATAGCCCACTAGCATTTCCAATAACCTCACTTGGGCCCTCATTCCTTTGAGAGCCTAAAACTTATATAGACCACATCTTTTTAATGCCGCTTGAGCCACTGGATCCCAATCCACTGCTACATCTACCTCCTCATGCTCTCTCTCCCTCCACTCCAACACCATCCTACAAAAACCAAATCAATTTTTGACTTAGAAGCTTATTTTTTCCATTTTGCACAAGCATACACGGGTTATCCAAGAACAATCGCAGGTAGGGCTTGATATGCGCTCCCTGTAGTTCACACAGGGGTGTATATTTGGTCGTATATGCGACATATTAGTAGAAACCTGCGTATACTGAAAAAATCAATTTGTGCCCTTAAAAACTAAAAAAATGGAGCCTAATTCAAAATTGTAAACCATTGAATTTGAAGAGGATGGGATAAAGAGTTACCTGGTCCAAACGGTTTGTGATTCCGTTGCCTATTGATCCCATGATCGTCGTTTGATTTTTGGAGGTATGTTAGTCCAAATTTCACTATTTTGGATGAAAATGAAAATGACATAGTAAATTTTGATTTTATTACTATTTATAAAACATTTTTACCCATTTGATATAGTTTTATGCTATTATTTTGTCTAATGGACTAATTCAAAAATGGTTTTAAGTTGGTTTTTGTAGTTTCGATTCAATTTTCTTACAGATTTCAACATCATGGTTGGTCGTTCGTCTCCTCAGGCAGGTATATTCATAACCTAGCATATAGGATAGGTATTCACTACATCGTGCAGTTTTGCATTATCCTTCAATTACCACTTTTTATGCCTTAGGTACGAACCCATTTATTGCGATGCATTAACCTCCATCTGCTATCATAGCATCATTAATAAATGGTAGAGACTTACCCTAGTTAGAACCTCTTTGTCATTTGGTGCCCATGCCAATATTTTTCCTTAGGATCGGGAGTCTATTAGAATTCGATACATGACTTTAAAATGAGCCTCATTTCTCATTCATGCACACGTGGCCTTATTACCCGTGGACTCCCAAAAAACAAGTCTTAGTTAAGATCTTTTCCGACTCAATATTAAAAATTGAAAAGATCACCGAGTGATTTGTCCCTTTCACACTCGTTAAAATTGGATTTGAAAGATCACGACTATTAGTTAAGCTCTTTTCCAACTCGTTATTAAAAATTGAAAAGATCGTTGAATGATTTGTCCCTTTCACACTCGTTAAAATTGGATTTGAAAGATCATGACTCTTAGTTAAGCTCTTTTCCGACTCGCTATCAAAAATGGAAAAGATCGTCGAGTGAACTTGTCTTTTTAACACTCGTAAATTGGATTTGAAAAGATGTCTATTTGGCACAAGTTTACCCCTTTTTCACACCAAGTACACTAAAAGATATAAAAAAGGAAATTTTTTGGTGTTAAATTGTGATTACATCTCATGCCCTTGCTTGTAGTATTGAGCCTTTATCCGGTTCTCGCTTTGCGTTATAAACCATGGCCTAAGAAGTTTGCATCCTCAACCAAGAAGAGCCTTGTTTATATCCTTCGCAATTTAACACCCTATACCCTGGAGGGAACATCACCTCGAGTGTCCATCTCCTGCATGCATTTCCTTGCATTGAGAATAGGTACGTTCCACTACTGGAACTAGTTTTTCTTACTTGCGACACTCATTCCCTCCTTTGTATCATAGCATTCACTTGTTATAAAAAAACAAAAAAAGATGGGCGGGAAGGGAGTACTATATTGTAATTGGCAGCAATCGTGTTGCCTTTGAACATAGCACAAAGTTATTGAGTCCTTGCGTCATCATAATTTTGGGTTTAGCATGGCCTTAGGAAGCTGATCGCATTACATAATTTTCTCTACCGACTGATTAATCTTCCAGTCACTATAGAGAACATTATGGATGCCCCATGCATCTAGTTGTCACATCATTAAGTCTATGTTGTTGGATTCCACCGTATGTCTCATGCTCTTGTTCAAAGGAATTCTATCAACTTGTGTCGGCCACTCCTCATAAATTTTGACTTTGCATGTCATCCAAACCCTCAGTCTGTCTCAGAATCACATGATACTTTGGTCTTATGATGCACCCTGTCCCTACTTTCATCATTGGTATGTCACCTTGGACCCAAAAATCGACATTTCATCATGGGTTGTTGATTGGGTGGTTTCCCTTGTGCTCAACGACAAGACATCTATTCACACTTTGGGATTCGTACAGTGTCTTGGATGCCATTAGCCTTATTGGTGGTTTCCTTTCCTTTTTCAACAGGTTTCATCATTTGCTACTATTCAGAGGGTCTTTTTCATGTATCTCTTGCATTCGACACACACAAAAGATGCACAGGGTTGTTGGTTTGTGAACATGTTCTTCGTCCGATCTCCACCAAATCATGAAGCTCCTGCTTTGTTCCTCATGCTGACTGATGAGATATGCCTTAATTCTCTCCTTTCAGTAGGTCTCTTTCCATCGACTTCAACTCATGTATTCTGGATACGATACCTAGAGTTTTATGAGTACCTTGAGGCTTGTAGTCATTAGTGGCAGGCTCTCTCGCCATTGATAGATGGGAATACATCAATGTCTCTTGATCAATGGATCTCTCAAGTGTTTGACACCAGCTCCTTTATTCACATTTGTAGAGATGTACTCGGTGCCTTGATACCTACTTTCATCATTGGTAGGTTGTCACGTGTTTGTTAACAGTATAACTTAATGACCGGTAATCAAACAATGTCTCATCGTGTTCGACCTCAAATCATTTATTCACATGATGTAGACTTGCACCATTGGTGGATTGTATTGAAGAATTGAAGACATCACTTTGTGAACACAACTTTCCTGAGTTGTTGCTTCCATTTCATTAGACCAATACCTATTTGACTTTAGCAATCATGGGAGATTAGATTGTACTCCATGGTATACATATATCTTCACATTGGTTTTGAGACTAATTTCACTAGGCCTTGTTCATGACTATGACAACTATTGGCATGTAACCGCATTTATACGTGCCTACTCATGGCCATGAACACTTGTTGGTATATTTTCCACATGAATCTGCATTGTATTCTTGGAAGCCATGTATGCAAAGTCGGTACATAATGTAATGAGCAATTGAGTTCATCTAGCTGGTTCTCTACCACTCCACTTCTAGGTTATTTACAATGTATTTCGATCATCACAGATACTCCTCTGATATCACACATTAGGGGGCATCTGTTATAGAAATATTTTCCTCACCATTGCTATCTTGAACAAAGGGCCTTTTTCCATTTCCCTATGCAGACTTATCAACCCCTTTTTGATAAATCCAGAGCCAAAAATATATATTTTTCCACATATACACTCCCTAAATGCTTTGCAAGATGCGTATACACTTGCTGCTCCACTACATCTCGCGTATATCGGGATTTGTGCCAGAAAATACAAAATGAGGTCGGGTTTCCATGTCACAACAGAAGATCTCTGATCTTTGGCCTTCCATATACTAGAAACATTTTGAATCAGCCCTTCAGTTGCATTCTGGAGGCTATAAGAGCACAATTTCGAGCTATGGAAAAAGAGGAGAAAACATTTAACTTTGAGAGCAAAGTTACTTTGGAGAAATTACTTCATATTGAGTCTGCATCCTTTTGTCCCTCAAGTCTAAACATAGTGTTCAGCCCCTAAGCTATTTCCTTATTGTCAAGAGGACCTCATTACCTCTTTGTTATGAGCTTGCCTTTGGTGGAGGATTGAAGTGGTGGAGACCCAGTTGGAAGGAACTTGGTTTCTTGGTTTTGAACCATGTTGACATGAAAGTTTGTAATGTTGATACTTCTGTTGATCAATTATTAATAGAAATACTCCTTTCTCGTCCTATCGATATCTGTAAAATATATGATTATTATCCATGGGCATGTTTGTAATGTTTATTAATGGATTTTTCTATTTGATGTGTTAACTCATTTTATATATTGTCACTATATACTTGCATCGCTTATTTGTTGAGAACTTCTTGCAAGTGTAAAGATTTGGGTCAAAGTGCTCAACTGTGGAATGACATCAAACAATTGGATCAAGGTAGGATTCTTCCTTGTATTGAACATTAGTTTATATAGCATATGTTGGAATTGAGTTGATTTTTGTAGGCATACCTCTCTATTGTGGTTTACCCTTGGCCATAGAGAGTTTTTCCCTTGTAACAACAGTGACAGAGAGAAGTTATTGTTGCTCTATAAAAACAAGTTGAACTGTATGTAATCAAGCTAAGTTATTGTTGCTCTATAAAACCAAGTTGAACTGTATGTAATCAAGCTAAGAACATGAACAGAGTGTGAAATATGCAGAGAGGAAGAACATAAGCTAAGCAGAGAAGAAATGGTGAAAACAACAGATTGTTCGATAACCTAAGAGCATGAGAAGAACAAAGGAAGAGCAGATGGAAAGAGACAACAAGTGGAGCCAACCATGAACAGACAGAAGCAGAGAAAAAATGTAGAAAAGAGAAGAAGTGGTAAGAATTGAAATTTATGCATTGTTATAAAGTATTTTTCAGTAAAGATTTAGAAACCAGGGTGGTGCTAGGGAGGATTGTTGTCCTCAGAGTTTCAAGTGGGTGCTTGAACACAGGGAGTTGTATCTTCCATCTGGTTGCAACTAGAAAAACCAGGGTGGTAGGGTGGTGCAAGGGAGAACCATTGTTCTCTGTTATATAGGTTGGTGCCTGTGTGACTGGAAGTTGGTGCTTCCATCCAGTTGGTGTTGGAACATTCAGGGAGTTGGTGCTTCCTTCTAGTGGGTGCTAGAGAGACCAGAGAGTTGGTGCTCTGAGAAATTTGCAGCTTGTAAAACAGAGGCGGTAGCCTCACAAAACATTGATGCTTATAAGAATGATAATGTATAGAAAATAAAGACTACTTATCATATTAAGAAGAAGAGGTTTTCTACCTTTATGGGCTTCCTCAGGAATATTT